>VMDR010004896.1:0-56031 GCA_007922815.1 Macrotus californicus
TATGTACCAATGCAGGCTTTTTATTACAAATTAATTTAGAAATGTTATTTAGTCATTCAAAATAGTGGAGAAATTTTCTTCACAAGTTGATGTTCTTGAATTGATGCTTATAGCTATTTCTAAAAAGAAACAAACTTTGCAAATTAAAAAATGTCTTGTTCTGAAAATTTATGATCTCAGATAACTTTTTATCTTTAATATTTATTATCAGTTGAACAAAGAAAATATGCTCCTAATTTTAAAGTTTATAGTACACTAAACAGACTTTTTATACAAAATTTACTTGTTATTATTCAATAAAATTCTGTGTTCATACACAATACTCAAATTAATAGGAAAAAACCCTAATTCCTTAAGCTCTTTGACTGTCTCTAGGATTATTCTAATGAAGGGAACAGACTGCTTTGCAGAGGTATTCGAACTTATTCAAGTCATGTTCCTTTCAGTAAATTGCTGTTTTTTCTAACATCCAAGTGTCAGGTCTCCTTATGCCCTTAAACCACAAGAGAAAGTCCAGCTTATTCTCTGAATGAATTCTGGTTCATAGACCAAGTATGTGTTTACTGACCATGATTGGTACAAACCAGCACTTCCCTTTCCCCATGTCTGCCATGTTAAGCAGTTCTAGATACCTGCAGAGGTTTTCTTGCTAACATAAACTTAGGTCCTGCTTGGAGAACAAAACACTGTCTTATGATTTTTTTTCCATGTAATGCTTGAATACAAAACCTATAAACTTTTTCCTACATAGAAAGTCTATAGTACACAATTTAAATTGGCCTGAGGCCAGTGCCATTACTTATCTTGGTTGCATGCCCAGGTTCATTTCTTGATATAGCCTAGTGACAGCTGTTCTCATTGCAAGAAGCTTTTGAGTATTTTCCCCTTTTTGTTCCTTAATGTATTATAACCATGTGCCAAAGGCCACACAGAACCAAGGTAAAATTTAGATAAATTCATATCTTGGGACCCTGTTACTGGAAAATAGTTTTCTAAGATGATTGCTACACTCCCATCGTGTAAAGATTTTAGATAAGTATTCCAGAAGGTTTATTTTGGAAAAGAGAGTGCCATTAAAGACATGTGACCCATTTTCACTTGTCTTTATCCGTTTTGACCAATTCTTCAGGCAAAGATTATGATGGGGGACCACATTTTAAGTCGCTTTCCAACTTTGAAATTCACTTGCACTTTTTCCCTTTTTTTAAAGTTGAGTTGTTAGTTCAGAACTAACCCAGTTGGATCTAGCAAATGTAGATAGAAAGGGAATTATGACATATTTAGGCAATTCACATTCAGAAGAGAGTTTCTAGGAAAGAAGATATTTATCCCACCCAGTCTAACCTAACATCTTGGAGGCAGCTAGCTGGACTAATCTTTTGCTTATTCAGAAATTGCTTTGTTTTGGAACTTAGCAGCAAAAATAATAAAGTGTTAAATATAGTATTCTATTGATCATCATTATTATCTTATATCATTATTATGATCCTTATATTAACAAACTAAAAAAGGGGAAAAAGTGTGATCATCTCAATAGATGTGGAAAATGCAATGACTAAATCCAACATTAGTTCCTAATAAAAACTCTCAAAAAACTGGGAATGAAAGGGAAGTTCTTCATCCTAAGAAAGGACATACATGAGAAACTTAGAACTGACATCACACTTAACAGTGAAAGGCTAAATGCTTTTTCCCTGAGATCAGGAACAAGTCAAGAATATCTTGTTGTGATGATTTTATTCAATGTTATGTTGGAGATTCTACCTGTGGTGGTGAGGCGGGGGGAAGGCAAACAGACTGGAAAGACCAAAGTAAAACTGTATTCACAGACAACTTAATCGTTTATACTGGAAATCTGATGGTATCCACGAAAGTGAAACTACTAAAGTAGTAAGGGAGTTTAACAAGTTTGCAAGGTACAAGCTCAACATGCAAAAACTAATTGCATTTCTATATACTTGCAATAGATTTAAACTGATATTAGAAAAACAGTCTTGTTTATAATATCATAAAAAATATGATATACTTAGGAATAAATGTGGCAAAAGAGGGGCAAGGCCTGTACAATGAAAACTACAATACCTTGAGGAGAAGATATTAAAGAAAACCTAAAAAATGGAGAGTTGTACCTTTCATGAAGAGTCAATATTTTTAAGATATGAATTTTTCCCAAATTGACTAAAAATTCAGCTTAATGTCAATGAAAATCCCAGTAGGTTTTTTTTAAAAAGGAATTGTCAAGTTCCTTCTAATATTTATATGGAAATGCAAAGAATCTAGAATAGCTAAAACACCTTTAAAAAAGAAGAACACAATTGGATGGGTAATAGTACCTGAGTTCAAGACTTATTTTATAGCTGTAATAATCAAGATAGTGTGATAGTACCATAAAAGTAGATCAATCAAGCATAATGAAGAATAGGGAAATAGACCTTGACATGTATGAATAACATTTTTTAAGAACAAAATGGAAAAGTCAGTTCAGTGAGTGACCAGTGTTGCTGGAAACTCTGGATACTCACACACAAGGAAAAAACAGTGATCTATACCTCACACTTTATAGCACAAATTCATTCAAAATGGGTCATAAACCTAAAGCTATAAAAAATTTTAGGAGAAAACAGAGGGGAAAGTCTTTGACCCTTAGATTAAGCAAAGATTTCTGAGGTACCTCACCAAAAGCATGATCTGTAAGAGAAAATAATTGGTAAAATTTAAACCTTACTACTCTTCTAAAGACACTACACTGCTCAGTGAATGAAAAATAAGCCAAAGGAAATATTGGCAAATGATTTAACAAAAGACTTCTATCCAGAATATATAAAGAATGCTCAAAATTCAACCATTAAGAAAATATACCATAAACATTGGCAAAACATTTGAACAAATATTTTGTTAGAAAAAAAACTATTGAGATTACAAACATCTGAAAAGATGCTCAGCCTTATCACTCACTAAGGAAATGCAAACTATAACCACAATAAAAATCTACTGTGGACTGAATAGAATGACCAGTTAAAAAGACTCTATGAAATGTTTGTCGGTATATTGAGAGACTGGAACTCTTCCACACCACTGACTAGTTAATCACCTTACACTGTAGACTGGTTAATCACCTTAGGAGACGGTTTCTTAAGAAGTTAAACATATACCTACCATTTAATTCAGCCATTCTACTCTTGGTATTTCCCCAAGAGAAAAGAAAGCATACAAAGTCTTGTATATCTGAAAATAACCCAGATATCTATTAACAAGTGAATGAGTCAACAAATATTACACATGTATATAGTACTATTTAGAAATAAAAAAGAATGAACTATTTATACATACAACAACATGGGTAACTCTCAAAATAATTTTGCTAAGTGAAAGAAACCAGATTTAGCTCCCCCCCACAAAGTACATAAGGGATCATTCCATTTCTGTAAAACTATCAGAACTTCAAATTGTGACAGAAAGATCAATGGCTGCCTAGGGAGGGAACAAATAGATGTGCAAGGAAACTCTTGGGATTGATGGGTTGCTCATTAACGACTGTGGCAGTAGCTTTACAGATAAATATTTCAAAACATCAAATTTTGTGAAATTGAACACTTTAAAAATGTTCGGTTTTATTGTATTTTAATGGTACCTCAATAAAGCTGTTTAAAAAAAACTGGAGCAATAGGCCTTGAGGACATGAGAATAATTGTGAAAAATTATAAGATGTAAAACCAATCTACATTTGCTGCAGTAGATATAGTCTAACCTATATCTGACAAGCCAAGAGTCCAAATCTAAAGGAGCTTCTGATTCTATTATGTGATGAGCTTGGTATCCAGTCCTATCTTGTATTTTTCAATGAATGTGATACATTGGTTTTGACATTAGAAGTCCATCCTTAGAAATACCTTTGAAATTTACAGGAGATGTAGGAGAATGTGTGTGTTAAATAGAATGCAGTTTCCTGGACCACCGTTAGAGGCTGTGTACTGCACAGCTGTAGAGAAAACCATTAACATAATCTATGGTGAAAATGGTGCCTCTCACAATTGTTCACCATGATGATCCTGGTGGTTTGGAACCCTTGTAGCATAAACAAGATCTATTCTTGTAGCCTTTAACATCATGAATAAGCAAATGGGGTGATTTTTTTTCCTTTTTTAAAAATATATTTTATTGATTATACTATTACAGCTGTCCCATTTTTCCCCTTTTATTTCCCTCCACCCTGCACAGCCCCTCCCACCCACATTCCCCCCTTTAGTTCATGTACATGGGTCGTACATATAAGTTCTTCAGCTTCTACATTTTCTATACTATTCTTAATCTCCCCCTGTCTATTTTCTACCTACCATTTATGCTACTTATTCCCTGTACCTTTTCCCCCTCTCCCCTGCTGATAACCTTCCATGTGATCTCCATTTCTGTGATTCTGTTCCTGTTCTAGTTGTTTGCTTAGTTTGTTTTTGTTTTTGTTTTTGTTTTAGGTTCAGTTGTTAATAGCTATGAGTTTGTTGTCATTTTACTGTTCATGTTTTTTATCTTCTTTTTCTTAGATAAGTCCCCTTATTTCATATAATAAGGGTTTGGTGATGATGAACTCCTTAAACTTGACCTTATCTGGGGAAACACTTTATCTGCCCTCCCATTCTTAATGATAGCTTTGCTGGATAGAGTAATCTTGGATGTAGGTCCTTGCCTTTCATGATTTAAATACTTCTTTCCAGCCCCTTCTTGTCTGCAAGGTTTCTTTTGAGAAATCAGCTGATAGTCTAATGGGAACTCCTTTATAGATAACTGTCTCCTTTTCTCTTGCTGTTTTTCAGATTCTCTCCTTATCTTTAATCTTGGGTAATGTAATTATGATGTGCCTTGGTGTGTGCTTTCTTGGGTCCAACTTCTTTGGGACTCTCTGAGCTTCCTGGAGGTCTATTTCCTTTGCCAGGTTGGGGAAGTTCTCCTTCATTATTTTTTCAAATAAATTTTCAATTTCTTGCTCTTTCTCTTCTCCTTCTGGCACCCCTATGATTTGGATGGAGATTCCTAAGCCTCTCCTCATTTTTTTGAATTCTTGTTTCTTCAGTCTGTCCTGGTTGAATGTTTCTTTCTTCCTTCTGCTCCAAATTGTTGATTTGAGTCCTGCTTTCCTTTCCGTCATTGTTGGTTCCTTGTACATTTTCCTTTATTTCACTTTTCATATCCTTCACTTCTTCCTCTAATTTGCGACCATATTCAACCAATTCTGTGAGCATCCTGATTACCAGTGTTTTGAACTGTGCATCTGATAGGTTGGCTATCAATTCGTCACTTAGTTGTATTTTTTCTGGAGCTTTGATATTTTCTTTCATTTGGGCCATTTTTTTTTTTTTTTTTTTTTTTTTTTTTTTTTTTTTTTTTTTTTTTTTTTTTTTTTTTTTTTTTTTTTTTTTTTTTTTTGTCTTGGCACACCTGTTACGTAGTAAAAGGTGAAGCCTGAGTTCACCAGGGCGGGGCAACCCATGTCGCTGAGTTGTGACGCTGTATGTGGGGGAGGGTCCGAGAGGGAATAGTGCTACTTGCTGCACTCCCAGTTTTCAGTCACTTCCTTGGCTACCCACAAGCAAACTGGACCCTTCTGGTGCTGATTCCCAGGTGGGTGGGGTTGTGTACATTCTAGGACCCTGTGGGTCTCTCCAATGAGCTCTCCTGTGAGGCTTGGAGTTTTTCCTGCTGCCGCCTCAACCCATACAGGTGTTCTCAATCAGAGGTTTGAGGCTTTATTTCCCCACGCTGGGGCCCTGGGTTGCATGGTCTGTTGCTCCCCAGTTGTTCTTCCCAGTTTATCCACTCGGGGATGTGGGACCACCCTGTCCGCCAGCAGCCAGCTGCCCGGTCCGCCAGCCGCCACCTTGCCACGAGTCCTCTCCGCCTGGCTGCCCATCTCCACCCCTCCTACCAGTCTGGGTGAGTGTTTCTTCTTTAACTCCTTGGTTGTTGGACTTCCATACAGTTTGATTTTCTGTCAGTTCTGGTTGTTTTTTGTTTTTCAGTTGTTCTTGTCCTTCTTTTGGTTGTACCAGGAGGCACAGTGTGTCTACCTACGCCTCCATCTTGGCCAGAAGTCAGATTGTTTATCTTTAAAATGATAGAGTTGGAGAAGGTAGCTCTAAGTGTTCCTCTAGTGCAGATATTCTGTGGTTGTGCCCTGAGTCAGGGCTGTTTTTACAGGCCGAAATACTTTGGCTTCTTGGCTGCTTGGCCTACATCCCTGGCCACTGACCTCATCTCACTCACTGCTCTTTCTCTCTGATTTGGGTTCTCACCTTGTCCTGAGATCTTGACTGTTCCCCTTAGATATCTTCTTTATCTTGTAGTACTTGCTTTCCTCATTCCCCAGTTATGTCCTGTCTCTTGCTTATGTTCTGTGAAATCTGCCATGTTCCTTTGGGTTAACCCAAGTATTTTTAGTCCTGGTTCATTGGCTCTGCTCCAATTCCACACATCTGGATAAAAAGAAAGGAAGGAAAGAAAGAAGGGAGAAAAGGTTTAATACTTCCTCATTGTCTTCTACATAGTAATTGCTTAGAAGTTATAAATATTGACATATGCTACAATATGAACTTGAAAACCTTATGCTAAGTGGCAGAAGTGAGCCACAAAAGGCCACATATTGTATGATTGCATTTATATGAAATATTCAGAATCAGCCAATACACAGAGACAGAAGGTAGGTTAGTGATTGCCAGGGCCTGGGAGAAGGGGAAAATGGGAGTGACTAGTAATTGGTACAAGGCTTCTTTCTGGGCTGTTTAAAATGCCCTGGAATTAGAGTGGTGATGCTTGCCCAACCTTGTGAATATGGTAAAAACCATTGAATTATACACTTTAATAGGGTGGATTTTATGATATATAAATTACATCTCAATAAAAAATATTTGCTGACTATGTAAAAAATTCAGGGAGTTATTTATTTACACAATATGAATTGCTTAGGCACTTTGGAATATTTCAATCACCAGTTTTAGGGAGATGATTGGGATCACATAGGTACAGTTCAAAACACAGGTGCTTTTTATTTTCGTGCCTTTTAGAACCCGAAGCACTTCTCCCTGGGGAGGAGCTTGTCTTGATCACTGAGGAGAGGGAGCAGCAGGGGAGCCACATCACATATCTGCAAACTTCATTCCTGTGTTGAAAATGTAGCTCTTTTCCAAAACATTAAATGCACTTTGACTAAGAAGGTAAATAGGGAAGAAATGGGATTTTGCCTAAAGCACTGTCAGCTTGGTATCTGTCCCCTCAAAAGCTAAACTCAATAAAAATAATCATTATCACCATCATCATCATCATCATCAACAAGTTGTATTTCACTAGTGGCATTTTTTTTCCCTGCAAAATAATTGATTCAACTAGATATTTCACCATGTCTAGGAATTTTAGGTTGAATATACATAATTACAATATTCCCAGTTAGTTCTGGACCCCAACCATTCCCAGGACCCATTTCCCCAAATATTTTAGAAGGCCATCTTTTCTTATCCACTTCCTGCAGATAGGTTTATACCCATCGTCTTCCCTGCTGAGAGCATGTCCTATTTCTAAAGGCTTCCAGAGAAGACTCTTCTTCAAAGAGATGGGATGACAAAGCTCTGCCCTATGCTACATTCCCAGCGGAGCTAATTAGCCAGGTGTCTCATCTCCATGGCGTCTACCTGGCTCCTTCCTCCCCTGTAGGACTGAATGCTATCAGAAATAATTGTGAGCCCAGCACATCTTTAGGAGTTTGTTTTGATTTTTTCCAACAGAGAACTTCCTTCTGCTTACTGAGTGAAGTTTACAGCACTCAGATATTAGCAATGATTCACAGAAGTCCTGGTGGTTTAGAGCCTTACAGCATCAGTTCCTAAGCTTCTTATTCTCATTTGCTACTCAGGAGAAGTGACTCAAACTCACGTCATGGGTTAGTTTCCATCACATGTTGCATCAGTTTGTGCTGTGACTCTTCCACTTCATCCACTCTGTCCCTTCATGGCAGATCTGAAAGCTCCCTAGCTCAGTCTCATCATATTACAGAAGAAGAGACTAAGGTGAGGGACAGACTTCCCTAAAATGATCCCACAAAGTAGTTATGGATTGAAAATCCAGATCCTCAGTTCTAGTTGGGTAATTGCCTACTCCCAGCATGCCATGCTGCCATTCTGGTAGATTCCTATCATTTCAGTTAGATTCATGCTCCTTTCACCACAGGGAAAAATTATTAAGATAATGTCACTGCAGCAAATCAGGAGGTGCTTTTTTTTTTCCAGAAACTAGCAAAAGGCAGATGCCACTCAAGAAGAGTAACTTTGTGCTTTACTAGAGACCAGCAGTTTGCCAGCAGTTGGAATATTGGACGAAATGGGCTTCATAGGCTTGAGAAACAAAACTCTTGAACGGTGTCATTTTGGTTTACATTGTTTTCTTATTTTGATTTTCTGAATCTCATAGCAGTTTTTTCTTGCATTTGATAACACAGACCTAGCAACTGTCTTCAGAGTTGGTTGCTCAAGATATTACATTATCATGACCCAGCACTGCCAATGGCCCGTAACACAGACTGTACTATTATCCATTTTCCCCTCTGGAGGGTTCCAGAATGTTTGTTGTTATCTCATGTCACAGAAAGGCACAAACTATACAGATGTGGGACAGTAGTCCTAAGCTGACACTTGTGGATCGGTTTCCTTCAGGTGAACAAAGTGTGTTGCTAACCAGACACCTCTGGTAACCAGGAGCCTTGGTTGTCCACGCTAAGAAGTCTAACCAGAGAGTGTCCCATTCTAGCCAATTTCTAATACTGAAACCAAAAGGAAGTGTCATTCAAGGGGTTTTGGTTTTCTGTGGTTGAATTATTTACCTCATGATTTGTTTCAATTTATGGACGGAAACAGAGCCATCCTTTGCTTCAGTAAATGCAGGAACACTCTTCATTAAACAAACAAAAACAAAAACCCCTCAGATTTGTCTTCTGACTCATCACAATATTCCTTCAACATAGCGGGGTGGAAAGTATTAGCTTCCCTATTCTCTGGATAGGAAAATTGGAGCAAAAATGTTGTTTCACATAGACAACCAATCAGGGAGCCTGGTCTCAACTTCAGATCTGTTGATTTCTAATTCTGTGCAGAAATTGACATTGGGGCTTAAATTAAGGAACTGTATTCTGAAAGGGAAGGTTTGCCATTATTTGGGCAGAGGCTTACTGACTTTGGCAACGGGACCAAGTGTCACACTTTCCTTTGGCAACTCGGAGTATTCCAGTTCAATCGGTGTGTATTTCCAAGAACTTTCCCCATGGGCCTACTTCTGGCTTCCATTTACAAAATGTTAAGGAATAATGACATCTACCAAGTACATGTCTAAAGGTTTGCTCCGACGTGTTCCGTGCTAAGCACCCCCTTCTCCATTCTTCTTATTTGTCCTCAAATGCCCTTGTGCCTCTGTGTTCTCTAGTCACAGACTTTTTGTTCTGCCTCAACCAATCCTTCTCTATTCCTGCCTCCATATTAAGGTAAATAACCTAAACATCTTCGGCTGTGACCCCATGGTGTTTGTCCAAAGGCTGATGTAATGTATCTTTGCTTTACTGTCTGACTCTAAGACCACAAGCCTATGGCTCTGCCCTCATCTCCATTCCACAAATGTGGACTGTCCCTGGCTCCCCTCCTACTCAGGTCTCCCGAGCTTACCTGCTTGCTGTCCTGCCACCGTGTCATGCATGGTCAGATGTCGGATGCATGGATGTAGGAACATGAGCATTTCAGAATAGACAGTGCCTTGGAAATGCATTCACCCTCCCAGAACCGTAGGGGAAAGGACACAGCTGCTTAAGGGCATGCATTGAGGTGAGCCAAGCTACAAAATGTACTATTCTGCTTGAATCCATTTACAGGGTTACATGTACACACACCCCTTTTGGTCATTTTCTAATGTGAGTGTGCAAATAATGCCAAAAAAAGCAGTTTTGAAAACCTGTTATTTATTATTGGCAGAGTCTCATTTTCTTCCAGATATGCACACTCCATGTGGATTATTCTGAAAGACATGCTTGCTTTCTTCCATTGTAATACACCTGATAAATATATCCGTGGAAAGTCAGTATGTCGGTGAAGTAGTTAGGTGATTATCTTTGGAAAGTGCAAGTATGGTTTCCACTAGATGAGGCCAGAAACGCAAATTATTATAGTTACCAGGGAATGTGAGGACATTAGCAGTTCATTTGTTTATCTAACAGACTTTTCTTGAACACTCACCATGTGCCAAACGACCGTCACAGGCTCTGGAATGACGGTAATCCTTTTCCCTGAGCGGTGTGTGCACAGCTCTGTAACCTGATCCATCATTCCAATTACTAATGTCCATGTCTGTCCCCCACCCCCACACCAGTGGTTCTCAACCAGGGACAGTTTTGCCCCCCAAGGGACATTTGGCAATGCCTGGAAACATTATTTTTTTATTGTTGTATTGAGGAGGTGCTACTGATAGCTAGTGGTTAAAGGTTCATCTGATATCTAATGATAAGAGGCCAAGAATACAGCTAAATACCTTATAATGCACAGAGCATCCTCCCACAACAAAGAATTATCAGCCCCAAATGTGAATAATTCTGAGACTGAGAAAGCTTACTGCAGACCAAGTGCTCTTGAGGACAGAATCTGTGTCATAATTTTCTGTGTATCTCCACTACTACATGCATAGAAGGACCTCCCCAAGGGGTGATGGTGACAATAAAGTTGAAGTGCCAGGAGTACAAAGATGTATAGGACACAGGACCTCTCCTGGAGCCTTGCTACTCACATGTGATCCTGACCTGTAGAATTGCTCGGCCTGAGAAGTTGTTAGAAACACGGAATCTCAAGCCCCACTCCAAACCCACTGAATTATAATCTGCATTTTACCAAAACCCTCAATTAATTCAAATGCTCATTAAAGTCAATAAGCACTCACCAAACAGGTTTTCGTGTTAAATTGGTGGGCTTTATAGACTACAGATGCTCAAAAGGAGAAGTCCAAGTTTACCCAGCAGCAATGAGCAAAAGAAGTCCACTTGATTTCATCACTGGAGCACAAGTTCTAGGTGAGCATGGCTGCTGCCCAGAAAACAGCTGGAGTTAGAGAATTCAGGGCCACAGCTGATAACCCCGGAGAAACAGTGCAGTACCAACACCGTAGAAGGCAGAGGTGGTGACGAATGAGCAGATACTGCAGCCCCAGTGGCAGTGGCTGGGTCCAGGGAAGGGGTGGGAAAAGACTCTAGGCAGTTAGGGCCGAAGAGGGGGATCTTGTGCCAAGCAGCACCAAGGAGGCTGACAATGGAAAAGGACAGACCATGTGCCAAACCCAGGAGAGGCCAAGGCTCTGAGACTGTGGGAGTGAGAGGCAGCAGCCCAGACTGGCTACAGGCTGTTCATTCCATTGTCTGGGTGGCTGGAGTTCATTAGGGGAATCGAGTTACTCAGACTCCTTCTACAATAGCTCACAGTCCTTCCAGGACTTGATAATGTGGTAATTAACATGGGGATTCCAGGAATGCTTTGGGTTGGAGTCTTGTCTGTAACAGGCTGATACGTCTGGAATCTGGATATTGAAAACTGCTATTCCAACACCCTCCTTATTTCCTTCACTAAGGATCAAATGGACTAAAAAATATGAGTGAAAGGGCAAAAGTGAACTAGAGGAAGGAAATCTCTGGGGGCGTCTCTGGTAACATTCGTCAGGTTTTCCCAGCAGCTCTTCTCTATTTGTTTGTGGTTGAAATACTGCCATTGCATTTGAACATTGTGGCGTTATTAAAGTTTATGAGAGATAGGAGATGACTTTGATATTGTGCTTCTGTTATTTTAAAATATTTTAACAGTCACTAGAGCCCCTTTTTAAGGAGATGTTGACTTAACCAAGCTCTCCTGGTAAGTGACATCTTGCTGTTCATGATTTCTGTCACAGCCTTACCATGGCCTGGAATGTTCTACGTGCTCTGGAAGATGAAGGAGAGTTGCCAGCTGCCCAGGCTATGGTTGGATGAAGACCAGTTACTTGACGAAGGGATATAGGTCTTATGTCTCAGACTTCTTGCAGACTTGAACAACATGAGGTCTGGAAAACCCAGAATCCCTCACATTGCAGAGGACAAGTTGCTTAATCTTCTGGGAACTCACCAATGTTTCCTCTGAGTTTTTATTGAAAATTATACTTCTGGATTGTGTGCATGACTTCATTTCAGATTATGACTAGGCTTTGCATATCAGTTTATTGCCATGTGCTTTCTCTTCCTCCAACACCTTCCAGAGTACACAGAAACATGGGCCACCAGACACCTAGGCTTTCTCCAAACTTGAGATGATCCAAGAAAGGCAAAGTCGAGCTAGTGCAGCATTTTGTCCTTGACATGTGTTGTACTTTCCAGAACCCAGTGTATTCTGTCCATGAAGTTCATTGTATAGCAAAGGTGTAACTGGGTGCCTAAACAATAACCCCTCCTTCCACTCTGACACCCATCCAGTGTGAGCCCCTTGGGGACTCCGGCCACTAATTAGACTCTGAATGTGATGAGTATGTTTGCAGCTAAAGAGTGATCCTTAAAGTAAAATTTCCCCCTCTTTGGGAAAGACTTCTGCTGTTGGGGAGGGAGGGTGGTTACAACTTGGAATGGCGCAAAGTTTTTAAACTGAATGAACCTAACATCCATCCTATGGTCAGCTGAGAACTGTACTCTGGAGACAGACACTTGTCCAGAATAAATCAGGTCCTGGCAGGGTGTAGTCCCAGAATTCAGCTTCAGTTCGTTTTTTGAGTGCTTACAATATACAAGAAAAGAAAAGTTTGAAAACGCCTCGTTGGTTTTGCCTCTTGTATTTGTTTAGATCTCCCTGGACTCCCAGAGCTAGGCTGGCAGGCACTTTTCATAATGTTATGGATAAGGAAACTGAGACTGTGATGGACAGGGCAGCCCAAAGGTCATACGTTTGAATTTGGCGTTCATATTTATGTTCTGCTACTGCTTAGCCACTAACTAGCTTTGCCGCCTTGGACAAGTTATATTAACTCAGCTTTAGTTTCTTTATTTCTAAGAGGTGACTTATCACATTTAGTTTATAGGGTTGTTCTGAATCCTAAATTAAATTATATGTATATATATATACATATATGTGTGTGTGTATATATATATACATATGTAAGTGTATATAGACATGTATACAACTATACATTTATATAAATACATAAAGCACTTAGCAAATTCTTGACATACACAACTCAATGAATAGAAGTTATCATGATTTTGTTTTGGTTATTGTCCAAGGTCATAGAGCTACTTTATTAGTGCAGGAGGATGCAAAGCTGGACCACCTGACTTCCAGCCACATGAACTTCCTTGACCTTCTTCCTCCCTCTGTTCCTACAGAGTTGTGGGTCCCCATCATATTTTCCTACTTCTCTCCAGCTTGAAAAATTCTGTGTCAAGAAGGTCAATGAAACATCTATTTTTCCTGAATGTGGACTCAATTTGTCTTACCCATGCGAGACTGGTGTTGGTAACCTCTTCTCAGTTCTTTGGTTTATATATTTGGCCAAATACTTTTCCACAGGACTCTTTAGTATCATTAGTGAAAGGGTTCTCGGTAAGGCAGAATAAAGAATGCGTACGGCTGCGCCTGGGCTGAATTCTCAGTAGGCGGCTGTTTGTCTTCGGCCTTTCCCTGACTCAGCTACTGAACCTACTTTGCTTCTGGGGAGCCTTCGATGATTCTTCTACCTGAGCCCCCCTCAGAGGACCGCTCTCTGGTTCCCAGAGTCCGAGCTCCAGTTGTAGGGGACGGCACGATTCAGGGGCTGCAGCTCAAAGCTTGTGTCTGATGTGTGAACTGCAGAGAAACCCGGCCTCCCAGAAGCACATTGGGACTCAGGAGGGTTCTGGTCTGCTATGCACCTCTGGTCTCAGCCTTATTCTGAGGAGCTGAAACAATACTTCATCATGAGCCAGCTGAGGAAACAAATAGGAAATGTACAATGTCTTCTCGATGGAAGAGAACATTCCAGATTTCAAGAACCCAACAATGAAGCAAGCAGTAAAGCATAAAGGCCTTGGAGTCACCCAAAACAAGACGGGAATCCTGGCTCCACAATTTACTAGTTGCTTGTTCTTCTGTGAGTTATGTGACCTCTCTAAGCCTCTTTTCTTTTCTGTGGGTACAATAGGTGTAATAAGAATACTGACTTCATAGGATTGCTCTGCGGATCAAGAGAAGTAGTACTTACACATGCCTGGCATCTACAAGAGGAACTGAAGTGCCCTAGATTTTTTTGAGAGAACAATTGGTGCATGGGGAATTTAAAACCCTGCTTGCTTTCCACGTTTGTCACTAAAGCAGAGAATAGGTGAAAAGCCTTTCCCCTGTGGAAATACGGGTGCTATGTGCTCCCTTCCTGTCCTCAGGGATAGGATTGTGATGGAGGTATCTATGTGTGTTCGGGTGCAGGAGTTCAGAAGGCTCCGGGGGATTTTTGGAGAGATTTTGCTGCTTCTCTGTCACTACTGCCCTGACCTGATTCATATGGAGAAAGGTCTACCCCTTGGCAAGTCACTCAGTTTATTTTTCTCATGAGCATAGAAGATGGCCCAGGGCTCACTTACTGTGCTAGAACTCTCTTCCAGCCAACTGCATTTCCACTTTGGAGGATGTTTGGGGCAGAGGCAGATGAGCAGTTCTTGAAGGTGCACTGTAGTGATGGAATCAAAAGTGAGGGTGGATGCAGGCAAAAAGCCCAAATTCCCTGGATCCTCACCCCCCAAGTCCAAATGTCTGTCTGCACACCACCTCGACAGTGCCCCTTTCCGAAAAGGGAGCCAGTGATTTGTAACTGCCTTACATCTCCCTTCCCTTCTTTTATCATGTGTAGTTTCAAAACAGGATTAACACACGTTTCAGGTTTCTCAAGTTCAAGATGAACAATCCAAGCAGGAAATGAGTTTGTTTACGATTTCTCCTGCAGAATGAGGGAAAGAAAGAAAAAAGAAAGGAGGGCCTGACTGCTGACGGTGCAGCCTTGTGGCTGCAAGTGTCTTTATTGCTTTCTCCACCCTGTAGAAAGCAGGCAAATCGCCTAGGCAATCAACTCCTTTCATGGATAATGAGTATGGACATCTTTCCTGGGATCCTGATGGCACAGGATGTAGAAACAAATTGTTTGTGACACAGAGCCATGAAAACATGAGCTGGTAGGTGCTGCACAGCAACCTCATGTGGCTCTGCCGCCCAGAGCCGTGGGTTGCACAGTGCCCACCAGCCTCAAATCCGGGTCACTTGGTGTGAGGTGCCCCAAATTACTGCCTGACTGGCGAATTAGGAATCTGGAACTTTGTTTTTTCTTACTCTTTGAGTGGTAGCCTACACCTCCACTCCCAGGGGATCCAGGTTCATTACCGCTCTCCTTACTGCCTATACATGGTCAGGGAGGGGAGGGGAAGTGGCAGGAGGGATAAGGTCCAAGGCAATGTATGGACTGACTGACTAGTGTTCTTGAGAAACATTTCTAAATTCTAAATACACAATCATCTGTTATTTCACTAAAAATAATGGTATTCTACAACTATATTTAACATTCATAGAGGCTTTTATAGTTTTCAACATGCTCTCCTATACCATCTTTCACAACATCCTTACAATAGTACCCCAGAGTATATGTTATTACCATTTTACAAGTTAATAAGCACTGACCACAATGTTGAAACCATAGCCTTTTAATTTCTCTCGAAATAGAGTAAATAATAGTTCCAGTTTCTTATTTGGATCTCATCGATAAAGATTAAAGTACTAATCCATCAGCTGGAGGGACAGCAAAATGGTGGTGAATACTGTCTTGTCTGTATGGAGCTATCCAGCCTTACAACAAATGCAATAATTAAAATGACGTAGCTCTTTTATTTCCATTTCACCTTTTTAGCAGATTTTTGTCTTCAATTTTGTTTTCTTTGGTAAAAAGAGAAATGATAAAGAATCAGAAGTAAAATTTAGCAAATCGTGCCATGAATGTATATTAAGAGGTGGGTTTATTAACAATGAAAAAATGAAAACTTTGGCTTCAGTAACTTCAGTTTTGCCCAGTTCTGCGTGACTTACCTTTTGCACATTAGATAACGAATCTTTTGTATTCAGTGTTTTCCTTCAACACGTTTGCAGAAGATATGATGATGTTTTAAGTACAGAAGAAACTACTGGTGTTTCCATTTGTTAGCATGTACGATATATAGAAAGCATGTAATTTAGCATTCAGTTGCAATTTCGAATTTTGCTTACTAAAAGTCACTCAGTTAAGGGAGATTTGGAAGAGACCACAAGCTAGTTTTTCTTACCCATATAGTCACTAGGAAAAGATAGAAAAATGTTTCTTAAAGCCACAGAAGGTAGCAAAATCTCATTTTAACTGGAAGTTTAATTGAGCTCTTAAATGAGGCATAACATCTTCATGCAAAAGAAATCAGTTTACTGCCTTTGCTTGGCTGGTATCTTTACTCTCATTAAATAAGCAGACATTCTTCTTAGGAGTTGGGCTACAGCATCTGCATATTTCAGCTTTTTCTCAACGAGGAGATGTTATTCCTAGAAATTTTGGGATCTAGTCATTCTGCCCTTGGGCCCTCCTAGTTAAGAAAAAATATACCTGGAGCACTTTCTAGCATATTTCCCCCCTAGATTCATTTTTAATATTC
The DNA here is from genome assembly GCA_007922815.1 of Macrotus californicus. NCBI lineage: Eukaryota > Metazoa > Chordata > Mammalia > Chiroptera > Phyllostomidae > Macrotus > Macrotus californicus. The sequence goes on from VMDR010004896.1 coordinate 16,706, forward strand.
TTCAGTTGCCATGCAGGGAGTACTAATGCACAGTGTAAATCAGATCTGACTAAGTGAATTAAGAAGAGTGGTTTGAGACCTGCTCCTTATTTCTTCGCAAAATGGAGAAAATTAGCAGGTGATCTGGCCAAAGCCTGACAGCAGTCATGATTTCTATAGGCCGGAAGGGCAGTTCTCAAATTCTCAATGTGGCACTTGGACACTAGGAAAGGAGAGCCATTCTCTCGTTACCAGCAGCAGCCGCCCAGGCACACCCTCCCTTTCCTCATCTTCTGCTCACGGAGTGAGCTGTAGGAGAAGTAGCAGGCAAAAGGAATTTTGCCTTTAAGCCTTAATGATATAACTGTGTCACTAGACATAATGTATTCTTAACATAGAGTATGGATGGACTGAGAACAGTACCTGTGTTAATAAGAGCATATTCAATTTAATTTATAAGATTAATTATATTTTGGTCACCACAATCACTATCTAGGATGTATCAAATGCAATGTCATGATTCACAGGTGTTTCTTGCAGCACATTTTCTTGTGATCAAAATCTGATAGACTTAATCTTGACTTTTATAATCTATCACAAAGAAGAATTTCATAGCACAACCCTAAAAATAAAATGAATAGTAAGACAAAGAATCTTTTCATGTCTTCAGTCATGCTTACAGATATTTGTGAAAATATGTAAATCCTTTTAGAATAATTATAGTATACACCAAATCATTACAACTTTTGTTATATTTTTATATTCAGTATATTTGTTTTAAATCTATTGTTTAATTAATTTTGTTATCTCTATGGATGCATTCTATTCATTATTTTCCTTATTTATATGTTGCCTGTCTAAAGAAATTTGGGGATAATTCTAAACATAGTCTAACTTTCATTCTGTTTGTTTATTTATTTATTTTCCTCAATAGATGTCGTCTGTGCAGGATGGCATATTTCCCACATACGGAGCATACATACTTGTGAACGTAGACCATGTAAAACTCAATCCTTTAATAGCATCTTTTCATCATTAGGAAACCAAAATAGGACCAGTAGGTGTTATACCTTTTCCATTGTTTTTACAGCAGGGGTGAGAATCATAGTTCCACTTACTTTTATTTTAATAAATCAAGAAATACATAAGTTTTGCCATTTAAAATATAAAATTAAAATAATGCAGAAGTTTAAGAAAATGTAAAAGATAAAAATCCACTTTATTTTTTAAAGGATTTTATTTATTTTTAGAGAGAGGGAAAGGAAGGGAGAAAGAGAGGGAGAGAAACATTGATGTGAGAAAGAAACATCAATGGGTTGCCTCTCATACCGAACCCACAACCCGGGCATGTGCTCCAACCAGGCATCAAAACAGTGATGCTCACTTTGCAGGGTGATGCCCAACCAACTGAGCCACACTGGTCAGGGCTAAACGTCCACTTTAAACCTCTGCTTACAAATAAGAGGTAACTGTTGATTGGTATGGACAGAAACCTCTAGACTTTTTCTAGGCATTTATAGACATATGCAGATATACAGATATAGTGCTGTCTAATGAGAACTATATTTGTATTATGCAACTTGCCTTCTTTTTAAATCTAAAAATAGGTCTTCGATGTTTTTTATATAAATTTAGATCTACCTAATTTTTCAAAATTCTTGCTTGGTTTCAAACCCTTCCGAGATTGGTCACTTAATATCTCTGTGGGGTCTCATGAGCTACTTTACCCCATGTCTAAATTGGGGGCAAAAACTGAAGATTGCTGTTGTTACAAAAAATGCTAAAAACAATTTCTGGCAGATAAAAGGACAATATATGTCAGGAGAAAAAAATCCCATTTTGATTGGCATTTGAGTTGTTTTAGGTTTTTTTTAAACAAAAATACTACATTAAGGACCATATAATTTTACTCATATGTGAGATATAAAACAGAAAGCAACAAATGAACAAAGAAGACAAACAAAAAACCCATAGACACAGACCACAGTATAGTGGTTACCAGAGGTAAACGGGGGTGGGGGAGGTACAAGAGGGTAAGAGGGGTCAAAGACATGGTTATAGAAGGAGACTTGACTTTGGGTGGTGAACACACAATGCAATATGCAAATGATGCATTATAGAATTGTACACCTGAGACTTATATAATCTTAATAACCAATGTCACCCCAATAAACCTAACAAAATATATATACATACATAGTTTAAAAATAATTTTATGACTGTGAAACACTCTATAAGAAAAACTCTTTGAAGTAGAATTGCTGACTTAAAGAGTATGCACACCTAATCTCCATGCTAATTTTCACTATAAAGATATCTTATTGCAATTTGAGGAGAATGAGCAGGAAAATGTAGTTGGTTTCCCTCTTACCATTTCAGCACTTTATTTAAAGCACTCAACAGGTTGTCATGGGTTTAATTGATCCGAGCATTTTCTATACTCAAAGCTTACTAAACCTGCCCCATAAACTTTGGTATAATAATCAAAATTGGCTTGAACTCTGTACCAATCAATATTGTTTCTATAGTAACAGGGATACCCTGTTTTACAATGGATTCACAACCTCCAGAGTTTGGCTTTTATTTCCTTTCTGATCACAGAAAATTATATGAGTGAATATACCATTGATAAGTCTATAAAATCTACTCCATTTGTATTCCTCTGATTGGACAGCTCTGGAATAGCCACCCACAAATTCTACCCAATTGGAAACTTCACTTGCCTTGAAGAACCTAGAGAAAAGTTAGGTCAAAAGCTTAAAAGAACTGCTTTGTTTACCCTTCACTTAACATTAACACAGTGATTTTCCTTGTACTCCCAAAGCCCTATAAACTCAATATTAAAGTCACTGATATTAGGGAAGATATTATTATTGAAATTTCATCTAGAGGAAATGCTTCCTTTGAGGAAAATGTTATTTTAAAATATGAATCACTGAAACTTTTCCTAATTTGTGTACAAACTCTAAAACTTCAACTTGACTAAAATTATTTAATTAAACACTAATATCAGTACAACTTTATTTGAAACCCATGATATAATTGTCAGTTGTTCTCATAGACTCCATTCATTCACTTATTTTTTAAGTTCTTTAATAGGGCAAATATTTATTTAGTTAGTGTACATATTCCCTGCTTCTGAGAGGCCTTCACAGCAGTAGGAGACACAGAAATAAGAAGGAGATAAAGCACAAGTGTCAGTGCTGATGGTGAGAAAAATGCTGAAAATTAAAAGGTTAAATAAAAGATGGAAAAGGTGGACTCAATTTAGTTTAGGTGGTCAGGCAAATCCTTTGCTAAGGAAATACCTACCATTCTTTTAAAGATTTTATTTACTCATTGTTAGAAGGGAAAGGAGGCAGAAGGAGTGGGAGAGAAACATTGATATGCAAGAGAAACATCAAATGGTTGCCTCTCACGCACACCCAACCAGGGACCTGGCCCACAACCCAGACATGTGCCCTGACTGGGAATCAAACCAGAGACCTTTTACTTTGTGGGATGACACTCAACCAGCTGAGCCACACCAGTCAGGGCAGAAAGTAGCATTTAGATGAAAACCTGAAATACAAGTAAGATTTAGAAAAATGAACAGCAGAGAAACAGCATTCCAGACAGAAGATCAACTTGTGCAGGGATTTTGTGGCAGGAAAAAATACAGACAATCTACTCAAAGAAAGGAAAGAAGGCCACTGGAACACAATGAGAGGGAAATTAATTCAGAATTAAGATGGAGAATTACGTGGGCTCTCCTCTAACATGCTCTATGGTCTCTAAGTCAGTTGAGGATGAATTTCTGATTGCCTATTCTCTCTACCCTTCATGAAAGTCCACTAGCACAAGGAATAGATGCTCTTATTACTGAATTTGTTAAGATAATAATAGAACACTCTTTTTAGCCCTCGCTGGCACTATTTAAGGTCCCAAATCCTCAGGTCCAGCCCTTTTGTCAGAATGACTTAACAAAAGACCAATCCAAAAGTACAGTGGTGTGGTTAGAAGACAACCATTATTTTCTGAAGTCAATTTACAGAAGGCTTCCAAGATTTTATTGATCTGAGAGATCAAAATCACTCCTCCGGGTACACTTCTCTCTATTAGGTCTTCATTCCACACCACATTATATTCTGAAGTGAGCTTTCCTGGGCTAGATTTAGCCCTGTGATTGGATAATCATGTAAGACATGGCAAGTGACCAGGGATGTCAAGAGGATGTCTCTGGAAATAGCTGTGGCACAGTAGCATGACCTCAAATCCAGCTCTATCGCTGAAGACAAAGCCCAAAGCCTCACATGAGATAAGTCCCTGGTTGTTTCATAGTTTTATTGGGGAACCCTCCAAAAGGCCATTGCATCACGATGCAGGAAAAAGGAAATGAGAGTAAGGATGGATCAATAGTCTGTCTTGTCAGCAGTAGGCATCTGAAGACTCTTTTAGCATACGTTCACAGGTAGAAGAGCCCTGAACAGGATGTATGTTCTTTCGTCATTGCCCTGATGAGACCACATATGTCATAGAAACAGAAAATTCTGTATATTGATCCCGTGGCTTAGTCTTCCTCTCCTTGTTCTTGATTTCCTTCCACTATATCACATGTGAAACTCTTTATGTAGTTTATACTGAACTCACCATGTACATGTAAAGACTAAAAATAAATGACTATACAGCTAAACACATGGTGCTAGAAGTTAATGGGATATGTGGATGTACAGGTTTGTTTTACGATTTGCAACTTGTAAGAATTCAAAGTGAGCTGGTGGGTGGTGACCAAGGTAAAGGTGCTTTTCCAACAGTCGACGTATTGTTGTGACTGGGTATGACTTCAGCCTCACAGTAAAAGTTGAGTGAGTCCATTTCGGCCTGGTTTATGAAAATATGATGAAAAATTTACAACAATGGACAAATCCAAGGGAAAAAAGTACATTAATATCAAGTAACAAGGGGCTTTTTGAGGGACATAGGAGTTTATTCTTTAAGCATTCCAGGTCATGTGGTTCTTTCAGAGGCAATTGAAGCAGTATTGCTCTTGAATGACAGGAGTGGGGGCAAAGTCACCATGAGGCCACTTCAAAACGCAAATTTTCATTATGCCATTTATAGAATTGTACCCCACTTTCCTGCGTCTTTAAGAAAAAATGTCCCAGTGACTTATCTACAAAGGGAATGAGTGGGTCACATCGGGACAACGGAGCCCTAGGTTTCACAAAGAGACTTTCAGTTTGGGGTTCAGGTAACTTGTAGAATGTCAGCAGGAAAACTTGTATCTCTCTTGCTAATGTGTAGACTTTGTTTGCATTTTTAAAATTGTATTGAATGTAGTACGAAACTGACATATAAAGCTATGGAGTCGTAAAATCTTAAATCTGCTAACTATGCATTGTGCACGTCTTCTGTTTGCTTCTTCTGTGGCTTTACATCGTAGGCTTGCAAGGTTGTTTGGGAAAACACTCCTAATAATCAAGAATAGAGATGTTTAGTTGGCATAAACTTTGCCTGCTTATATTACACTGAATTTTGATGCCTAGAAAATATGCCCAGTGGTTATACATTTCTGTCATGGACAAAAACCATGGAGAAAATACCACAGTTGCCAGGGCAGTCAATTAGAGTTTAACCAAGTTGCTTGAAACATTTTTGGTTTTCTTTTTTTAACGTCTATTTATCAAAGGTGAAGACAAGAAGATACCAACGTACACTACTCAGAGCATCCGTGAAAAATGAGGCAAATGTATTACTCATTATAAAACATAGTCATGGGATATCTAGGGTCTTTCAAATCCTGATGACCACAACATAAAATTACTGACAGCAACTAAAATATTCTTTACTTTCTGCCTTAAAAAATTGCATTGTTGTTTGGTGGAGACCTAGTTTCCCTTTCCTGCAATTCTCTTATATTTGAGTTTCCAAAAAAAAAGTCTCCTAGGAGAGTTAAACTGGATGATGAGAAAACAGCAGCTTATCCCAGGACATCCATTATTGTAAATCTGGCCCGATTCTGCCACAGTCTTCTCCGACAATTCATCATCTTGGCTTTGTCATCTAAGGGAGGGGATGAAGTGATCATCGTGGAAAGAACATATGTTTAAAATCTCATGTTATCTCTGCACTTTGTGAGAATTGCTGGCCTATATAGACATTCAAATAGGAGGGTTTGCCCAAAAGTATATTGTCACCAATTTCTAAACTAAGATAAAAACACAGAAAAACTACTGAGAACCAGTAATTTTGGCCATGCATACTACAGTCTGCATTTATTGAACTTGACTACGATCCAGGCCCATCAAGGCACCGTGATGAGGAAAATACAGAGTCCTGATCTAGCGGAGCTGTCTGTCTGTCCAGCTTGCTAACTTGAGACCAAATCAGGGGCAAAACTCCTCTCTGCAAATTCCTTGTGAGCAGCCTTAGACTGTCCTAAATTCACTCTTCCAGACCTCTTCCTGCCCCGACAGAACACTTGCTCAAGACTTCTTGTTCTAACTACCTACCAAAATGTCTGTCCTCTACCCCTCTCAACGCCCGGTGGAACGTCTGTAGTTTCTCTCTTTCTTCAGGGGAACGTACATTGATTGCCTTTAAAAGCTAGTTGTAAAAAACCCTTATCTCTGTGTCAGGTTTTTTAATGATGAATGATTGGCTTCCCTAAAATGTGATTCTGTTAAATAAAATATAAACAAAGCAGATGAGAAGTGCATTTTGTATAGGAAGCCCTAAGAATAATTCTCCATAGGTGGATTTATTTTGTTTGTTTTGTTTTTGAAAAATAATTCATAGAAACACTGTCATGAATCCAAGCCCCATGCAGGTTTATTTCCAGAACAGACCACGTTGCCTTAAGCACCACGTATGGTTTGCAGAGTCTTCAGGGGGCAGCTGAGGAGGAGGATGAGGATGAGAGAGGAAGGGGAAAGCAGAAGTGGTTTCTATGCCAAAGGACCAGGGGCTACTTTCCCACTGAAAACCACTTCTTTTTCTTGTCCTGTTGCTTCAGGCCACCGCCCATGAAAGTTTCCTAAACTTGTGTGCTTCTCCCCTTTCCAGAATGCCTGCAGGAACCAGGATCAGACCTGCAGCTTGGCCAGGCAGGGTGGTGTCAGGGACAATCAGAGAAACAAACGGAGCTGTGCCCTCTGTTTTCCTTCAACCTCTCTGTCCCCTAGAGATAGCTGGGAGGTAAAGAAGAAAACAGCAGTCTGCCTTTTGCCACTATTCTGTTCTGTCTCTGTGTAGGGGAAGCAAGTACCTGGCTTAGTATCACGCAGTGAGCTAATGCAGAGCAGGTGGGAGGAGAGGAGACAAACTTGCATCTCACACTCGCCAGGATGGAGGCCTCTTCATTATCATGCCCTGCAGGGCCCCCATGTCAGCTTCCCATCTTCAAGTGTCCCTTCCTCAGCCTCCCCTGGCCCTCACTCCAGCCTTCATGACCCTGCCATCTTGGTGTAGTGAGTTGGAGCTCAGAGCGCCCTTGTCTTTGCCTACATGTGCACACACCGTGCACACACAGATACTGTTCCTCTTGGAACAATAAAATGTCATGGCTTTGTATACTTAAATCTATGACTCAGGAACATTATGGATAATGTAAGCTTTGTAAGTGCCCAACTCTCATTATTTTTCTGAGACCATATCCACACTGCTGCCAACATACAAAACAGCTGTTTTAGATTCTCTTGACTCACTGACATCTCAACCAAGCACTTAGTTCTACACCTGGACTGCCTTGTACTGCTCTATAATTATTATATTTGTGTTTGAGTTCTCTACTCAACTAGATACCACAATGCTGCAAAGTAAAGGTCTACTGTACTTTTGTCCCAAGGTGCTATGGTTCAATAAATATTTACTAACAGACTAATAACATGGTGGGTCTTATAACCTTTTAAATATTCTCTGCCAGACAAGCAAGCAAGATTTGGAAGCTCAGTATAATATCACTTACTGAGCTCCAAATTGTATTAAATACCATTTAGGAAGGGTTGGGGGCACTTGCTGATCTATTATTCCTCTGGAAGAGGGCAGACATTACTTAGGGACCCTAGGAAGTCACTTTTTAAAGTCTGACTCCAAATTGCAGTCATAATGGCCTTACGGCATGATTCCAGGCTGCCCGTGGTCACAACCACCTCACCATGTTTAAGTTGAAAGTACAGGGAAGAATATGTGTGCAGAGCTGGTTCAATAATAACTGTGGCTATGCCAATTAAACGCATGTGACCTACGAGACAGCCTGATCCACAGAGCAATGGAATCATCAGTTGCTCTAGGTTGCACATGGTCGGGCCATAGTTGTTTGGTTTCAACTGAAAGTTATCTTAAGAATGGTTCTGGCCCTGGCTGGAGTAGCTCAGTAGATTGAGCATAGGCCTGCAATCCAAAGAGTCGCTGGTTCGATTCCCAGTCAGGACACATGCCTGGGTTGTAGGCCAGGTCCACAGTAGGAGGTACACAAGAGGCAAGCACACATTGATGTTTCTCTCCTTCTCTTTCTCCTTCCCTTCCCCTCTCTCTAAAAATAAATAAATAAAATCTTAAAAGAAAGAATGGTTCTGAATGGATGATGTGTGAACGTAATGGTTCATCTTAGCACAGGATTATGCAGAAAATCATCAGTGAATCTGAGACATCAACATAAGTTGCCTGATACAAACTCCATCAGTCTATGGCCATACCACTCTGAATGCATCCAGTCTTGTCTGATGTCGGAAGCTTAGCAGGGTCGGGCCTGGTTAGTACTTGGATGGAAGAACAAAGTTCATCAGACTGGTACCTTAGCCCAGCTGCCTTAGAACTTAAATTTCACATCTTACAGACAACTAGTAAGGTGCAGCCAAGTCTTATCTCTTCTGGCCATCAAAGGCTTATCCCCAAGGGGTCACAATCCCCCCCTTTAAAATCAATGATTGCATTTTAAAGAAAGCTCATATAGTAGTTTTAACATAAGCATGCTTCCAACTTGGTTACCTCTCAAAATAAATGTGTATCAGGCAATAGCAAACTCAAGGAGGTATCACCCATCTGTTGTGCTCTGATCTGAGTTTGCAGCTTAGACTACAGTGTGGACACTTGGATCAGAAACAGATCAACAGAAGGTGCTCTCCTGTAGACCTGGGATTATCCCTGTAATGAAGCCTCTTCTCTTTGAAGATTAATGGAGTAAAAAAATGGAATCAAAGAGCTCACTTCTGGAAGCTGCAGAATGCAATGTAGTAAAAGATTCGATTTATTCATTGAACAGAGAGTTATTATCCACTATTTTCTACTATGTGCCAGACACGCCTCTGGGCGCTGGGTATTGGAGAACAAACAGCACAGGGAACCAACTCAGGGTTCCAAACTCTGGCTCTTAGGGAGCAATTCTGGTTCTAACATCTTTCTCCTAAGGGCTTTCTGCAATATTACTTGTATGTCACACATTATTTTGGCAGTTAGTCTCCAATCAGAAGGTCACATAAAGTACCGTACTTCAGGCAAAACAGTCTGTTATTAAACAGCATGAAGAAAAGCCAAATGAAAAGTAAAAATTTCCATCTTTTCTTGATTCCCAGCGACCCCTGGGACCAATTCTCATTTCTGTCTCAATTGATTGGATTAACAATTTGATTTTGTTGTGAAACCCACATTATCAGTGTGTCAAACGGACAAAATCAAAAGCACTGCAAGTGGCCTTACCTTGTATGAGCCAAATAATTATACTCTGTTGAATCAAGAGTGATTATTTAGCTTGACTCTCAAGGGCCAGAAGAAAAGCCAGCTTATCTCAGGTGTAAACACTGTGATCTCCCTCTCTCTGCCTGTGACAGTGGGCCACTCTCCTGTCGTCATTCCTCAGGTTTAGACAAATCACACTCAGCTTTGGAGGGGTGACATGAAGCAACACTCAATTTTAGACCAATTATTAATCATGCTTTATTTGAGAGAGAGAGAGAGAGAGAGAAAGAATATGAAAGAGCAGGGTGCCTGTCAGACACACACATGCACACACACACGCACACACACACACACACATACGACCACCCTAGAAACCAACTTCCCAAACAGAGGCTCATGGTCCATGATGCCATCACTGAAAACATGGGGCTGCCATGATGTGGAACCCCCCTTCTACAGTTGTGGAAAAATTAAGGACAATGTCTGTCAGATGCATATTATAGTGGTTAAAATATAAAGGGTTTGGAACCAGACCTGGGTTCAAGATCGCATTTTGTCTCTTGCTGGCTGCAAACACCTTGAGTTCCATTTCTTCGTCTGTGAAATAGGGACGTTGATATCCACCTCACAAGTGTGTTGATAAGGGCTTTAATCAATGTCTTTTGAAGGAAAAAAGTCTGCCATCTCCCTGTTCCTAAAGTCTGGTTGACCATTTTGCAAAGGAATATTTTGGGAGAGGTTATATTCGATAGCTTAGGAGACTTATATCGTGTTTCCAACTCGGACGTTCTTCGGTTATAAAACCAGCATTTGAAATGCATGAAAGTGAGAACTGAGGAAGGCCCAGAGCCTGTCCACACAACCGTCTGATGGACATGCCACTTGCTCCTTCCCAGGGGTGTCGGGATCAGCCCCTTTTGCCCTCTAAAGAAGCGCAGGCAGCATCCTGTACTGCTCCCCTGGGCCAGGAAGCATTTCTCATCAGGGAGCAGTTGTTTGCAGGGTTGACATTCACCCACCGGGCTTCGTGAGAAAGAAGAGTGAGGGAGCAAACTACACTTAACCATGCATCATAACACTGAGCTGCAACAACAACAAAGAAACAAGTGTAGGAAAAACATATTTTCTAATTAAAATCTTTTAGGAAAAACGGAAACACTGAGATGTATGGGCAGGATGTTATATAGATGAAATATTTGTTTTTAAAAATTAATCTCCTGGGGGTTAGTTTTGCAGAGGTATTCTCTAATATGACCAAGACCACTGCTTCTCTTAAGGCGCTAGAATGATAGGAACAGTTTGCTCGTCCTGAACTCCACCCAAAGCCCGGCTGAACGGTCACACAGCTCTGCTTTTCTGGAAAAAGAAAGTTTAAGTCAGGGTGAGAGGGTAGGTAAATATGGCAGACCAGTAACTTTTGCAATTACTTTTCTTCTGCCTGATCTTCAGCTCTTACCCTCAAAGCCTGGTTCATCACGGAAAGTCTAACTCTTCGCCGCATATTGTTGGGAAGGCTGTTAAAGATACACGGGGGTGTTCAGATTCTTCTAGAGATGGCGTCGTTTCACATGTGGCAGAAAGGAGCTTGAAGCTCGAGCCCTGTTTTGACTTTTCAAGGGCTAGGTGCAAGAGAAAGTGAAGCAGCATCCGCCTTCACTCTTTGTGCTTTGCTGCCGTGTTTGTTTGCTGGCATTCTGGAAAGGGCTGTCACGAAAACTGTGATGTTGGGAAGATGTAAATCTTCAGTGTCATTGGCAGCTGATGGCTTTGTGTAAGTGTCTTTGAGAGGGAGGCTCTGAACAATCACCTTTAAAGTGGTCCCCGATGAACCAGATAACACTCTCCAAATAGCTGAGCTCTCCAAATAACTGTTTGTTATTCTCTTTTGTGAGTCATTGCCTGTCAAAGACCACATGTTTTACCATGTGTTTAACTTGTTTTTCAGGTTTATCAGAAATCAAAGATAATAGCATCCAGCTTTTGGTATGACATCAGTACAACTGAATGAGAAGCTATGAAATTAGTGAACACATGAGTTTTACTGTATCTTTACTTGCATTTCCTCCTTCCACGGGGGAAAAAGGAAGAGGAGTTTAAACTTTGTGAATTTTATTTTATCCGGTTTTGTTTTCACTGAGTGGGCCAGTTCTGACACTGTGTTGGACCTCAGGAGCTTCTAGATTGTCGTGACAGCTGGTAGAATAGTTAACCTAAGAAAGAGAAAGGAGTGGCTTGATAAAGAATTAAGACTTTTTCGAGAATAAGTGAATGAGAAAGAAAACTAATGAAAGTCAGATCCCTCCAGGAAGAACCTTTCATGAGAGAGGACCAGTTGGGCATAAGGACAGGCCGTCATTGTATGGACAAAGGAATAAGGCTGACTCTAGGTCCTTCAGCATCCTAGTGGGTCAGAGATGTGGAAGGGCCGATGGGAAGGATGTCTGCACCTGCTGGACTTATTCTGGATCAGAGGTCAAGTTGCTCTTGCCGCCAGCATTTGGATACTTTTCATAGCTGTCCTCTGTTTCTGGGCAGGACTGGCCAGGAAGGGAAGACAATCCTTTTTAAAATTCCTGGCAACTAATTCCAGCAAGAATGGGATCTCACTGTTCCCCCCAAATCTGTGGCATGTTTTTCTTTTGGTACTAGATTGGACCAAGCAAAGAAATGTGTGAAAATGAAACAGATGCATCTCACCTAGCATTGTCCTTGGTGGAAGGAAGGACTCTTGAGAGCAAAATCTTTCAGTTTCCATTTATTCTTTTAACCTTGGAGAAGAATGGTATTCTTTTGGTCTTGGATAATAATAACAGTCTACATGTGCCTGAGTGTACGAATGACTGTTCACAGGCAAAATGCAAAGCTAGACAGTCTTCAAATTTCAATAAGCATTGGGCGTGCTCACAGTCTGGTACTCAGTGTTCTGGCTGGCCAAGAGATATAGAAGGTATAGCCTTTACCCTCTGTTGGGTGTGAAAAGAGATTTCACTGGGGAACTGTAGTACACATTCTCATTTTTTCCTGAATACTAGTTAGTTTTATTCGGGAAAAATAGTTGCTTTTATACTTGGGATGAGAAAGCTGATTTGTGGAGCTCATCCTCGATCAGAAATTAGTCCCTACTACCACTTTAATCTTAAGGGTTTTCAAAATGTTCTCCTTTCAGATTTAGTTAAATTTTCCACTATGCCTCTGAATTAGGCAAGGAAAATAAATGCCTTAGAAGAAGGAAAAAGAAAAAAAAGACAGAACAGTGACCTTTTGCTGCATTTTATTATTTTGTCATTCAAAGGAGGGGGAAAGGCAGGAGCCAATGCCCCAGCTGTAGTCGTGAAGCTCTGCTCTTCTCTTGGTGGAGCTGGGCTGGGGCATAGAAGCCAGGAGCTGATCTACTGCTCCCACACTGCTTTAGAAGAATACACAAACTCCGGTGAATCTCCAATTTTGAGTATTAGGTTAGGGTGAATCCAAGAGTGTCTTATTCTACCCAAGATTCAAGTGAAGACAAAGCCTCAAAAGCACCAGGATGACAAGTCACTTCCTGAGGATCAGAGAACATCCCCTTTAATAACCGTGGTTAGCTGATTCTGGGATACAGAGGTTCCCTAGAAAACTGGTGTTGAAATCATCACTGCTCTCTTTCTTTTAAAAAGAAATTAGTTTTACGTGATGGGCCTTCCCTTTCCAGAACTTCCCAGCTCCCCATCCTTAAAGCTTTCCTTTGTAAGTTGCCTCTAGGAAACAGAGCCCTGCCCATGCTCTGAGATGAACCTCTTCTCTGTTGGACTGGGCCAGGGTGCTGGACTGTGCTGGGGAACAATTTTCACAAATGCTGGTTGGGACTCCAAAGCCGTGAGACAGAGCTCACAAGCCCTGGCTTGACTTGACTTGCCACTCTGTGAGCTATTTTTGGCAGGTGGCCCGGGCAGATATGCCCTGTGAAACTTTTCCCTGTTTATAGCACCTTTCAACTCAGACACTGAGAATGCTGACCAACACTGATGCTTTTTTTGTTCTTATATTGCCTGTTCCAAAAACCTGTAGATGGAAAAACAGTTCCCAGTCCTCATTCCAGCCGTGCCATGTGAGAGCACATCTCCCAGACCCCTTTCCCCATAACCACAAAAATGTCTGTGGGATGACATTCTTTGAAAAGGCGAAGAGACGTTTCCCTGACCTGTCCCTGGGAATGGGACCATGTTTGCAAAAACCAAAGAAGCTCCCCTCGTTGACGAGTGGTTCAATAGGTGTTTTGCTGAGTTCATATTTCACAGGGATTTCTTGTGAAATCTCACTGTGATTCACTCATTTTTTTCCATCAAACCTGTGCAGGCAAGGGAGGTACAAGGATGAGTCGACCTGCTTCCAGGTTCGTGTCTGCCAAGGAAGTCATACATGTAGATCAATATAAAAACACGTCATATGCATGCTAACAGAAATGCAGACAACGTGCTGAGGTGTTGTATCTGAGATTGATTAATTCTGTCTGAGAAATTGCAAATGATTTTTTACCCTTCTCTGCTTTTGCACAAATCATTTCTCCTGCCTAGAGACTCTTAGCCTGGCTATTCTAATGGGGCCTTCAAAGATACCAATGAGATGTCACTGTTCCTGAGGCTGCTGGTCTGGATTCATCCCCTCCCCTCAATTCCATCCTGTGTTTATCTCTGTCACAAAGCTAATCACACCATCTCTTAATTGTTTGGGGTTTAACTTCCTGGCTAAAGTGTAAATGCCGAAAGGCAGGGATTGTGTTTTTTTTTATTTCAGCATTCCCAGTGCCTGGTTGTAGCTTTGTTTTCAAACAGAAAGAAGGAATAAATGAATGAGTTCATTAAACATGAGGGTGTTGCAACTTTTATGCTTATCAGAGTGCTGTGATTGAAGGCAAATGTGATATTTGTGTGTTTTGACCATTGGCTTTTTTAAATCCAGAAAGAGTAGTTATCTAAAAATGGAATACATATTTCCGTCGACTCATGTGAAAAGTTTTCAGTGGGGCTTTTAAAAAATGGATTTTTGTTATTTTTCCATTAGAACAGATGTTTTATCCTGTGACTAGGGATGGTGAAATTAAATTTCAGGACTTTTAAGGAAGAGAAAATAACCTGCTATGTTCTAACGTCTATTTCCTCAGGTTTTATAATGATCAGATGCTTTCATAATAGCAGACGTCCCTATTTTAAAATCATATTTTAATCAGGTTTGTTTTGTCAGTGGTCGTGTCTGCTTTGGCAATTTCCATGGGCCAAAAATAATCCTAAAAAGCTGCAACCACTACCTAACGGCCAGGACTTCCAATTCTTTCTTTTTCTCATCTAACTTCTCACTACGGCACGTAGTGCTCTCCATAGCGTGCAATTCACAAATGTCTTATTCTTTAAAAACAAAACAAAACAAGTAGGTCCTAGGATTTTAAATATTGTATGGTCTATCTACATGGTCTGCCACACCCAGATGCAGTGGTATATGAATCAGATATTTTTTACCAGAACGGAAAAGAAGCAGGGGACATTCTCTTTATTCAAATGTTTGTATAGTGTTTTCTCTTTGCCTGACACAATTCTAAAATTTTACAAACATGAATAAATTTAACACGTATAGCAACTCCATGGTGTGATTCTTACCACCGTTTTATGGATAAAGAAACTGAGAATTAACATGTTAATGTAGGAAGGTTGGAAAGAAGCCATCAAAGGCTGAACGATAATTCCAAACAGTAACAGGGTCAAGAGCGAGAGCCTCTTCGTGCAGTCCGCGCGTCTGAGGTGCCTTAGAGCCCAGACCCCAACGGTGTCCATTTTCCATCCCGGTTAACACGTCTCACTTGGTGTGCCCGGGTTCTTTAGTTGTACCCCGTTTTCAAAGCCGACACAAGGACTTCTTCACTCAGGAAGACAAGAGTAGGATTTCCAAAGCACACATGGGAAGCTATGTGTCAGGCCTGCCAAACATGGAATCAGATACAGCATCTCCCAGATCATGTCCATGTGCGATGAAAGCTGTTAGTTTGCCCTAAAGAGTCTCGCTTTGTTCCTCAGTGGCATTTGAAATTGTTCCATTGAGTTTTGGAGGTCACAGTTGCCCCAAATTGGTACTATATATATGATCCACTTCTCCTTATACTAAAGAAGTTATCTACCCCTGATCTTAGTTGAAGTAATTTTTCTCCATTTCTGTCACTTTTTTTTTATTCGTGAGCCATTTTCTGTTTCACCGGCGTTTCAATAAGTCACTTGTTTTAAAACCCTATATTTTAGCTCATTGCTAAATTGTCCAAGTGCCCTGTGAATGCCGGAATGCCATGAGGCCGCAGCGTCGTGTAGGAAGCCAGCAAATTGCTAGTTGAAGGAAAAGCTGTCTAAAATGAGAGCGGAATTAACAGCAGTCCCGGACTCTGCATGAGCAGAGGCACAAAGAGACAACAGCTGGAACCCGCTGTAAATCGCTGCGGACCACACATTACAAAATGTCTGCATCAACGGGAAAACAGTTTTGATTCTTAACATTACAGACTTGAGTCAGGGTTTTAGCCTTGTAAAATAATCAAGCTGTCACGTCTTAAAAGTCTGAGATCATATTTAAAATTCCATGGCTCTGGAGTCACCGTCAAGATCCAGGGCGACCAATTTAAGCATCTAGGCTTTGAAGACAACTCCAGAAAAAAAAAAAAATGTAGGGGAAATCATTACAAAATAAGGGGAAAAAGTTATCGGAAAGGAATATTGATTCAATTATGCAAGCTATGTAAGAGCTCCCATGTCAAGTGGGGGGTTCTGTTTTCTTCTGCAGGCCTTAGTTGCAGAAAAGGAGCTAGACAGGCAGAAGGAAGAGATAAAGGGCCACCTTTCCACACGTTTAGACATCCCATCAGTGTGTCCCTTATAAGTTATAAAGTGGAAGAGAGATCAAAATGCCCTAACTCTCCAGATCTGCCTCTCTCAACACAGAAGAACATTGCTCTGTCCACATTTGGCATCAGAGACTTTTCTTTTGCACGTGTGTATAATACACAAAGTGACTCTTAGTTTCCCCATATTATCATTTTGTGGGGCCTTTGTTTTCAGAGACACAAGGAAATAAATTATGGAGTAAATGGCTACTATAGAATAACCATTGCATATTTTAAAAAGACACAAACAAATGATGTCATGAAACAAGATGATAAAAAACCCAAATTTGTTAAATCACTTTAGGAAACACTGAGGTACCTGCAGACTGCCTGGCCAAATCCTTTCCATTATGTGGACTTAGGGAAGTTACTTTGCCTTTCTGTGCCTTGGTTTTCCTGTCTGTCCAATGGGGATAATAACACAGTAGATTATATCTGTTAACATATTAAAATTAAATATGTTAACAGATATAATACATGTGTTTAAGACAGTGCTCAGCACCTAGTGAACAACTATATATGTGTTTGCTGTTCTCATTCTTGTGCTTAGTTTTTTACTTTCTCATGTACACAGATGATCAATGTTATTGATTTTATTACAGCTCATGCTAGTTACGTGTTTACAGTATTTCAGACTCTGTGCTAAATGCTTTGCAGTGATTATTCTATTTATTTTGTTTAACTTTTATGACAACCTTAAGAGGTAGACACTATTACTATCCCTATTTTAAAGGTAAGAAAACTGACGCACAGAGAGGGTAAGTAACATCAGAGTAACAAAGGCAGCAAGTGGCAGAACCAGAACATGCCAATATGTATTGTTGTTATTGTCAGCATAAACCATGTATTTTTACATTAACTTCCTGTTCCTCTGCCCTTGCATCTTATACTGTGATGTTCATGCAGCAAACTGTATCATTGGTTTTTAATTTACATATGATATTATTTTTAGTTGAATAACTGTCATCTGCTGTGTAGAAGAATCTCATTACCTTTCTACTTAGACTTTCTAAACTAGGTCGTTTAACTCAAAATAGCCATTCTAAGCTAAATTACCACAAAAGGTAAGTTTTATCCATAAAAATCCAGTGTATTGTCCATGCCCAGGATAAATCCTGTAACATGAATCACTTCAACCATGGGAAATAAAAAGTTCTTGTAGTCTGGAATAAAGATGTCCAATAAAAACAATGGCCTCTTTAAAATGCATTTTGAAAAATTAAAGAAGCAGTAATTTCTTGGAACTATTAACACACTGAATAAGACAAAGAAAAGTCCTGTCCTTCACCACACCCTACCCTAAATATTTTATATTATCCACTGGCCTTGATATGAGTAGAAACCACTAGATTGCTTTGGGAGCTGAGACTTGCTGTCCTTTAAAACCATAGTGTCCACACAAAAAAGTATGAACTGGTTGTCTTCTGTTGGCTAGAGAATAAAGCATGAGGAATCAACATTCTTTAAAGTGAGGAAAATGCATCAAATCTGTTAAGTCTTATTTTCACCCTTGTTCTCATTAAACCATAGAGTTTTGAAGGGAACCCAATCTCAGTGCCTGTTTTCTCTGTCTGAACCACATACCGAAACAACTCACTTCCTTCATCAAGACATCTGTTTAAGGAACATGGTCTCAAAGGGAGGCCAGGAAGATCGGGCAGCAAGTCTGGCTGCCCTCTGCCTTCTCTTCCTGCTCTGGCTTTATAGCAGGTGGGAGGACAGGAAGTGAAGCAAGAGCAGCTTTAATTAGCCCCCATCCTCAGACTTTCCAAATATTGCCAAGCTTGCCAATCTGAAGTCGTCAGACAGACCAGAAGATTTTACGTGTTTGATTTTTACAACTAGCTGTATGGATCTGGTCGACAGTTAGAATGTAAACATCCTCAGTGCTCAATCAGCTCTCGTGATGCCTTACAGAATGAGCCTTTCAGAGTCGAACTGTACTGTGGTGTGTACAGGGATCTGGCCCTAGGGAGATTCTACCCCCTGCCCTTGGATGAGGTCACCCTCAAGTGGAGACAGTAGTGAGTCCGTGCCCCCCCCCCGCCCCCCCCGCCCCGGCCACAACACCCATCAGCTGGGAAACCAGCCTCCCAGCAGAAGACTCAGACTCAAGTCTGGACTGCCTGCCATTGCCCTGTCGTATTAGAGTATTTCTAAGTTTACAAAGCACCTTCCACCTAATTATCCCGCGTGATTCTCACCACAGTCTTTTGAGGTAGACAGGGCTAGAATCTGTATTTTCCTTTTGACACTGAGAGAAATCAGGCTACAGAGGACTGAGGCTTACTCACTCTTGCATAACGGCCAAGCCAAAGAGAACAGCCTCAAATCCAGGCCTTCCGGCTTTAAATCCATTTCTCTTCCCAGACAAACTGCTGCCATGGATGAAAGCACAGAATGTGTTGCTTTTGGAGGTGAACTTGAAGAATTTTCTCCACAGATAGAGTGGTTTGTTTTCAAAACCTACTACACTTACTGCAGCTTTGAGTGACATTTGTAGCCAAGAGCCAACTCTGTGGATCCTTAACATAAAACAAGTCTCCCATTTGTTCAGGTGACAGTGATTTCAGTCTTGCTTCCAACAGGCAGCTCATGGCCAGAATTAGCGACTTAACTGCAATGGTAGCTACGGTTTTTTGCCTTCGCTCTATTTCACTGTTACTTGTTCCAGGATTTTAAAATTATAATAGAATAGTTTCAATTTTAAATCACTCTAATTATAAGCCATAAGCATTTAGCTCCTATCCATTCTTTGAAAATAAGGTAATGTTGGGAAAGTTGATCATTTGTCTAATATTTTGGTGCTACTCTGGTTGATCGTTGCATATTAAATAAAAATGCTTCAAGTTGGATGTACCTCTGTAGTAGAGAAAGGGCTGAATTTATATTTCCATAGTTTGCCGGCTGCTTGTGGAAACCAGACATTTTGTGCCATTATAATCTCCTGTCTGTATATGGCCTCAATTTAACAAAAGGGAAAAACCAAATGGTTGATGCTCAGCACAGCTTCAACCCTAATCCATTTACTGAGGGGCCTTCTGATAAGCTAATCTCTGTTTAGAGCAACCAGATTCTATGTAGGAGCACTTTGAGCTTTTATAAGTATTCGTTGTTCTTTTTCTATGGGGATATTATAACCTTGAGTCATTTATTTTTATTGAGGTGGTCATCTAGCATTTGATTTACTGACGGCAATGAACTTAGTTTTCAGATGAAACCTGTATTTGATTTTTCTACAGCACAAATAGAAGCCTGTTGATCCTTGTGTATCATTCGTTACCTCATCTTTTAATGTAAAACCTCTATTAATGAGCATTTATGGCAAATGATCAAGAGATGTGAACCTCTCTTGATCCCATTCTTCCATACAGAATTGAATGATCCCCCCCACCCTGCTGAAGTCTCATTTTCAGTGACAGCCCTACTCCATGGCCTTTGACCCTGCTGTGGGTGCCAAGTCTGGGCGCATAATTTCCATTGCCTTTCCCTATGGGGCTGGACAACCTAGCTTTGCTATTACTAGTTCATATTCAATCCTAGAAATTATGTTTATTTACAACATGACAACAAGTGAAGTTGGAGAAATCAATACACGTAAGTGGGGCTAAAACTACAGGGGTGAGCAAAAGTAGGTTTACAGGTGTGAGTACATGCAACAGGGTTTATTCCTGTATTATTATTTATTCATTATTGTGTTCTTTCCCATAAGAACAACTGCAAACCTATTTTTGCCTACCCCTGGACATAATGCCATGCCCTAGGATGCCTTGGTTGAAAATGATGATAAGAATGTCTTCTCAGGAGACAGACAGCTGAGAAAGCATCAATGTCTGGTCTATTTCATCCAGAAAGACTGCTCCACATCTTCTGTGGTCCTAAGAAATGAGCAAATGAGGCTAAATGGTCTCAAAGCAGGTGTGGTGCATTTTTCATAAGGAGGCAAGTTGGCTGAAGGGCAGGGCGTGGACTGGTGCACAGCCTCTGGCCTGAGTACTACTACCCAGCAGTCCTGGGAGACACAGAGCCTCTCAGAGAAGTGGGACCACCTCTCTGGGCTCTGGTCAAGACAGAAGACTGTCTGCCCAACCAAGCTACAATGAAGAGCCGAACATGGCATGTTAGCTATTTCTTCCTCTTTCCCCTCCTTGCTGTGCAAGTGTACCTTAGTGAGAGACAGGAATTTCACTTCATCCCGAGGCCTTAAACCAGAGAGAAAAAGTTCAGGCTGACCTGGAATTGCTATGGTGTCATTTAATAACCGTATTTAGTTAATTACTGATTAATGGGTCTCATTTTCTTTTTTTAAAGATTTTATTTATTTTTAAAGAGAGGGAAGGGGAGAGAGAAAGAGAGGGAGAGAAACATCAATCCGTTGCCTCCCACACACACCCCAAATGGGGACCTAGTCCAAAACCCAGGTATGTGCCCCGACCGGGATTCGAACTGGCGACCCCTCACTCTGCAGAATGATGCTCAACCTACTGAGCCATGCCAGTCAGGGCTGAGCCTGACTTTCAAAGGACAGACTTATGTTTAGCCTTCCTAGCCCTTGTTAAAACTAATAAGTGGCATCTAATTTTGGATACCCTGTAAAGTACTTTGGGGCTTTCTACAGTGCTTCTACTTTAAATAAAGTTTCTGACATCAAGTATTTTTTTTGCCCAAAATCAGTGAGCAGGATTAAGATTTGCATGACTTTGTAGGTTCTTCTTGGGTCATCTGTTCATAGGAAGCCTCTCCTTATACTTCTTAAAAATGAAGAATATGTAGAATGAGTGCATTTTCCCACACAGAGCCCAGACTCCCTCTGCATTATCACATCTTTTTTTAAATAGATTTTATTTATTTATTTTTTAAAGGGGAAGATGGGGAGAAAAAGAGGGAAAGAAATATTGATCAGTTGCCTCTTACACACCCCCAACCGGGAACCTGGCCCACAACCCAGCCATGTGCCCTGACTGGGAATCAAACCGGTGACCCTTCAGTTAACAGGCTGTGCTCAGTTCACCGAGCCACACCAGGCCGGGCAGCATATGCATCTTGTAGTATACACAGGGCATGTGTTAGTGCTCCCCATCTGATGGGCCAAAGGCAGGGAGTCAGCTCAAGATGGAAATTAGCTCAGACTAATTTAGAACCATTTATTTAGCATATGTTCTCAAAGTAAAACAAAATTGCAAGCACAGTTGTGAATAAAAAGTGGAAAATGTTTAAAAGGACATTGCCTGGTGTGCTCTCCCCTAGGCTGGGTTGGGAATCAGGATCGTGTGCCTTATCTGACTTGCCGTAGTAAACTAGTGTGACCTTCTAGACCACAGGGCAGGGTCTGCAGAGGCTCAGGGACCTGACTCAGTCCCCACGCCACAGCCTCTGCACAGTTGGTGTGAGAACCGTGTTTCTTGACTCTTAACAGGACTGGAATCCTTTCATTATCTAGGGGGTCTCTGTCGTTACTTTAAGATGCTTTCATCTTTGTCCGCAAATGAATTCATATTTTAAAAAAGGATGGATGTAAGATTAGAGGAGAAAGAGAATCGTACCCCCTATCTGCTTCTCCTCATGGCCACCAGCAAAAGACATGTCCCAAAATGCTGACGTTCTTATTACAGGAATGGGGACCTACTAGGGATCTGGCTTAGGTGCTTGATAAATATTGATTGGATGAATGAAAAAACAATGAATGAGAACAGGACAGAGCCTTGTGATGGAAATGGGAATTAAAAAATAAAGTTTGGCCATCAGTAAAAGCTGAGTCTGTACAGGAAAACCAGCGAATTAGTGGGATACTTGGGGGAAGGAGCAGGCCGCGGCCGTCTGTCACTGCTCTGGTATGGTGTATTTCACGTAACTGGTGCTGAAGAAACAGGCAGTGAATTTGCTCATTCAACAAATATGTGAGTGCCTCTACTGTGTAAGACCCTGTTCTTGGCTCGGGGGGTTCCCTGCCCTCAGGAATTTTCTACATTCTAGTGACAGAGACAAATAGTGAGAAAAACAAGCCGACAAATGTCATGTTAGGTAGTGGTGAGAAACGTGAAAACTAAATAAATGTACTCGGTTGGGGGGACAGAGAGTGAAGGAAGGGTTTGGTACTTTGATGCAGGAACTCAGAGAAGCTCTCGGAGGAGGTGACATCTCATCTGGGTCTGGAAAAAGGGAACAAACCATGCAAATCTCTGAAGTTGACCGTTCCAGGCAAAGGGCGCAGCAGGGGCCAAGGTGGCAGCTGGCGCAGGAAGCTTAGGGAACGGCAGAGGCAGTGCAGCTGGAGCCCTGTGAGCAGGAAGGTGGGCGCGAGGACGGATAGGAGAGGCATCCTGAGCCAGGCCAGGTAGCGCTTGTTGGCCATGGCAGGAGACTTGGAGATCCTATTCTAAATGTGAGAAGTCATTAAAGAGTTTTGAACATGGGAGTGACATAACATGACTGCGTTTTTAAGAGTAACTCTGGCTGTTAGGTGGATTATAAGCTTGGGGCAGGGCAGGTTTGGATGGAGGTCCATAGGGGATCAGTGAGGAAGGACTGAGGTACAATCCAGGTGAGAAGGGATGGGCCAGAATGAGGGCGGTAGCAGTAAACGTGATAAAAAGGGGGAAAGACATAGCTTTAGAAAACCAGTCTCAACTATTTAAAGGGTCCTGGAAAGGTGGTACCTACCTGGATCCCCACAAAGTTAGCCTATAGCTTCTTAGCTAGGGTTCTTTGACTCCTGGGAACCACCCTCCTCAGTACTTCTTGCC
The DNA here is from genome assembly GCA_007922815.1 of Macrotus californicus. NCBI lineage: Eukaryota > Metazoa > Chordata > Mammalia > Chiroptera > Phyllostomidae > Macrotus > Macrotus californicus. The sequence continues at coordinate 39,974 of VMDR010004896.1, forward strand.
CCCTGAGGTGGGCAGAATAATGCCACACACACAAAGATGTTCACGTCCAGTTACCAGAACCTACAAATATGTTACCGGCCTTGGCAAAGGGGACTTGACAAATTTGATTGAGTTAATGACCTTGAAATGGGAAAATTATTATGGATTTCCCAGTGAATCTGATTTAATCACACTGGATCCTGAAAAGCAGACAACCTTTCCTCTGGAGTCAGTGGCTGAAGTGACTATGGAAGGATGGTCAGAGATGCAGCCTTGCTGGCTTTGAAGATGGAGGAGGGAGCTGTGAGCCATGGCCTCTAGAAGATGGAAAAGGCAGCGAAACAGATTGTCCCCTAGGGCCTCCAGAAAAGAGCACAGCCCTGCCAACCCCTTGATTTTATCTTAGTGAGACCTGCCTAAGGCTTCTGACCTACAGAACTATAAGAGGTTTATGTTGTTTTAAGCCAATAAATTTGAGGAATTTGTACAGCAGCAATAAAAATTAATACAGCCCTGGCTAGTGTGGCTCAGTGGATTGAGTGCCGGCCTGCAAGCAGAAGGGTTCTCCGTTCGATTCCTAGTCAGGGCACATGCCTCGGTTGCAGGCCAGGTCCCCAGTAGGGGGACGCATGAGAGGCAACCACACATTAATGTTTCTCTCTCCTTCCCTTCCCCTCTCTCTAAAAATAAATACAAAAAAATCTTTTAAGAAAATGAATACAACCTTCTATGCCAACCCCCTTTTAGAACTCTTAGCAATAGAGCTGGAAAGTACCTAATTCTATGAGAGAGAAAATAGAAAGATCCTGGCATAAAAAAATCGTGTTCTTGAGTTTCCTCATAAACAGCGGTGGTAATTCTGGGGCTCTGCACCCCTCTCTGTGCTTCAAGGATAGCATGGCTGATGTGGGTGCTGGCCTGAGAACCTAACGATCATTTATCATGTGGGTTTTTGTACAGTTGCCCACTCTAGACTAGGGACTTTGCAATACCTTATTTAAATAATCAGGGAGGTCTCAGACCCTCAGACATATCAAAAGGCAAATGGAGTAAGACATGCCATTCATTTTCCATGCCACATACCCTGGAGACCAGTGTTCATCTTTTCTGTGCCTCTGCTTCCTTGCTGGTTTACAAACAGCAACAATCAACATGGTTCATAAGATGTAACTGGATGGCAGCCTGCTGATGGGGAGTAACAACCTACAACTTCTGCTGATCCCAGTACCCACCAGCCCTCTGCTCCATTGTAATCAGTAGCTCTGGCTCTAAGATTTGACTGAGGTTCACATCCATTCTGAGCTGGAGAAATCCTTTTCTTGCTTTAAAATTCTTCAAGCAGTTCTAGAACTTCTCTCCTATAATAGAAATGGTAAGTAATTGAACTGTCCTCCAAGCCTTGTGAATACTCACTATTCTGTTTATACCAGGTACCCTGACTCTCTTAGGTCTCATAGGCTTAGATCTTGTGATGCTCATAGGAACTTGAATGTCTCTAAGCCTCATGGACATCATGAGTTCACATTTGAAGTTCGCTTGCGTTTCAATGTGTGTTTCTTAATTTCACACTGTTCTTTAAATTTCAAGTCAGGTTACTTTGGAATAGAATTGTGTTGTGGAGAGGTTAATAGCTTTAAACAAGTTTATTCCACATGGTATCTTTGGGGGATGATTTGCTGTATGTGTTTTCTTGCTTTGGAAACTCTTTTTCCTTAAACTTTGGACTTTCTCTGACCTCTTCACCCTGGGGCTGTCACTCACTGAAGGAGGCAGGAGAGCAGGAGTGCTTTCAGGACTGTGGAATTTGTTGATACAATGGAATAGTTTCCAGAAAGTAGCTTACCAACTGTGACCTATTTTCTACCCTTATACATGTGGATAGGAATCCAGATGGTTTGATTAAATATAGCCTCTCCTGGTTCTAAAGGGAATACTTTCCAGCATGGAATATAGAGAATTAGCCACATGACTCCCATTAACATTAATGGGGGGTGCCAGGCATTCTCCATATTCCAAGCTGCAAATGCGATCCTAATGCTTGTTAAAGGGATATTTGTTCCATCTCTAGACCATCGTGCAAGTGCATGAGAAATTTCTTGCGCCAGGAGAGTGCATTTAGAGGCAGATGGACATAGTACACTTCTCAACTGCGGTTTGCTTTAGAGCCATCTAGTGCGTTGCCAAAAATGGAGATTCCTGGGCCCCATTTTCAAGAAGTTCACTTTAATGCATCTGGAGCAGGGCTCAGGACCCTTTGTCTTTATCACCAATAGCATGTTCACTATGAACTGGAGTTTGGGAGAAGTCGTTGTGTCACTGCTAACTTTGGATTAGTCATTTGATTCTAAGACTGCTAATGTCAGCACGGTAAGTCTGTTTTCAGGATTAAATGTACTTGTATGGAAAACACTCAGCACAAATCAATGATTGTGTTTTCCCTCTTTCTTCCATCTCATTGACTATAAGTGCTCAAGAGGAAAGGCAAGCTGTCATTAAGGAATCTCCCTAATGCTATCCTGTTGACTAGACATAGGAGACTCAGGAATATATTTGGGAAGGGTCCTCATGTCCCAGACACCCTCCTGAAACTCACTGAAGCTCTTTCTTCTCCAATAATATGAGAAAAAATAGTATCTACTTTGTAGAGTTGTTATGAAAATTCAAAATATGATCAGTGAGATGCCTAGCATCTCTGCCCCAAGGTGCTGAATAAATGACTGACTTTATCATTTTTCTCACTCATTCATTCATCCAACACATAGTTGTTGAATACCTTCTGCACACCGGGAACTGCAAGGGCTGCTGGGATATCATCAACATACATGCTTCTTGCTTTCACAGAGCTTACAACTGAGTTAGGCAAGCAGACGATCAGAGTACTGTGTTCAATACTTAGTGTCTTTCTCAGGACTCCTATTCTTAGAGGCACCCACAGGACTCAAGAAGAAGGAAAGCATAGTACAAAGATTAGGGTCATGACAGGAAAATGTTAATGAAGAAATCAATCATTTGTATGTGTTACAAGCACACTTACTAAGGAAATGTTAAGTTTCCAGGATTTCAGTCTTTATATTCTCCCTGCCCACCTTCCTGTACTTCTCTTCCTTATAAAGGGTAAAGGTTATGGCTGAAGTTGTCTGGAGACATGAGACTTCTCTGGGTGACTCAGGCAAATGCTGTCTTCCTCCTCCAATGGAGTGGTCCAAGATCTTGCCACTCGGTCAGCGAAGCTCTTGCTCTTCTATTTCCCTGTTTTGTATTCCAGGTCATCAAATTGTTTCAGTATTGATGGTGGCAGAACAGCCTTCTTCTTTTCCTACTCTATTTTTTAGGTTTTACTTATTTATTTTTAATTACAACTGACATAACAATATTATATTAGTTTCAGGTATATGACATAGTGATTCAACATTTGTATACCTTACAAAGTGATCAGCATAATAAGTTCTAGTAAGGGGATGGGAAACAGAAGGAAAAAAGCAATTGGTAAATTGTGGTGGGTGTTTTACATATTTTATCACATTTAATCCTGAAAGCAAAGTTATCATGCTGACATTTCCTGTTCTGTTATGAATGATTTGCCCACCATTTTCCCCAGCAAACCTAATGAACTGGGCTTTCAAAGGTGGCTGGTGAGTGACGACTCCCATGCACAAAGCAAACTACAAATAGGTGGGAAAAAACCTCACTCTCTGCCCTTTGGGTTTACATCTTTTATTTCCAGAAGACTTAACAAATAACTTGTATTGACAAGATATTTTATCCTTAGTCATACCGTTCTAGCAATTTACTGATGAGCTAGCCAACCCTTTTAAACAATTCAAGTTTGTGAGAGGAGAAGAGAGTATTAATTTTATTTACAACCCACTAGAGAGATATGGCCATGCTTAATGACTCAGGAAATAGTGGTCTCTAGGCATCAACCTGCAGCTTAACCAATCATTAGCCCGGTGAGCAGAAAGTGTGCAATGATCCAAGGAGAAGGATGTGGTACAAAATGTGCACGCGTCTGTGGATGGTCTCCAGGATGGAGTTGGTAATTGACCGAGCTGGCTCTCCTAACTGTTCCCTTGGGAAATTTTGTCCTAGGAAATGGTAGAGGATGACATGGCAGGCACCTTTCTTCACAGCCTTCTAGCTTTCTAGTATCTGGAAGCAATGGGCAGACTGCTTTCCAATGGCCTCAGAGTTGATACTATTCTTCCTCCTCACGATTCATAGTTTTTACCCCAACTCTAAAGATTACAAGGTACAAAGAAGATACAAATAATCCCCCCTTATCAAATTATTATGGGCCCTAGATTAGGAGTCCCAGGATATATGGTTGATAAGAAAAATGTGAACCTTTTTCTGGTTGGGGGTTGGTCCTCAGAGCGTGATGAACATACTGGGCTCAGGCTGAGAGGCTGAAGAATAGGAGCCCTGAGAATATAGTTCTTCTGCAGTTTTGGAACAAAGAAGTACCTGCATATGGTAGCCTAGAAGGGACATTCATAGTAATTTTTTTAATGCATTCATTTCAAATTAAGTAGAAATAAGCTATGTGCACTGAACTCAAGAAACTTTTAAAATTCAGTCTATTGGGGAAACAAAAACCATAAGAATTCTTAATTCCTTATCCTCTCATTGTTGAAGTTCATGGAGACTATGATCTGATATAAGAATGGCTCCTTTTGGGAAATTAATTTGGACCATTTATGTTAAATGGATTGAACTGAACAGATTGGAAGGTTTGGTCTTGGGAAGTTTCCACAGCGGTTATTTCAGTGCATGTTGAGATCTTTGATTTTTTGTAGATTTTTTTTTCTTTTTCCCTGGGTCTTCCCTCAGTAAATAATTGCATGCTACAGAAATGTCATGCTCTCAAATCTTGTTTCCAGTAATGTATGAGGAGAGGCACACTGTAAATAAAAATTAATCATTTTCAACATCTAAGCAACAACCTGAGTGCCACCTGGGGAATGAATTACTGGCTTTCATTCTGAAGAACATCACATAAATCATTTAAAAATTGATTTCGTAGCTAGAGTTGCAAGCTCTTCATAAGGCCCTCCCTTCATCCCATGTAATCTTCAGGTCATGAACCTGAGAGAAATAAAGAGTTCTGCAAAACTAATGGATTATTTCAACCAGTGTTATTTTCTACCCACCTCTCTCCAGCTGTTTAGTTACCTTTCATTGACCTTTGCTCACAGAATTTTCTTTTTATGTGTGTAGAAAAAAAATTAATATTTTCCCAAGTCAAGAATAAGAGCAACAGGAAAGTCAATTTTTCTCCTGTAGAAGTCAAATCCACTGAGTGTTTTGTTTCTAATAAGCACTGAGGATATCTGTACGGTGGAACAAGAAGCATTTGCCTTATAATTGTAAGACCTAGGTTTGAATCCTATAGTTTCAATCTTGGGCAAGTTAGGATAAGCTAGGATTTGCTGCAATAATAGACAACTGCAACAATCTCAGCAACAAAACAATGGAGATTTCTTGCTCATGCTGCATTCCATCATCATTAGCAGGGCGCTCTGTTCTATGCTGTCCTCACTTCAGGACACAGGATACTGGATAATTCTCCTTCTGGAATATTGTTTGTGGTGATACAGGGGAGGGAAGATGGCTTTAAAGCATCCAACCCAAAAGTAATACACGCCTCTCTTATTTATATTTTATTAACCAAAGCACATCACGTGGCCACATCTAACTTCAAGGGTGTAATCCTCCCCTGGGCTCAGAAACACTGAAAGTATTAATGTTCTATCCCTTTAATCCTCAATTCTCTTACATGCAAATTATATATACTTCTCTGCTCTGAGTGTTGTGATAATAGTCATTAATGAAATATATGCTCTATTTCTGTTAAATAACAATTTTAACAATTACTACATAATAATAACACTTATTCAGCTGTTATGTGTCACTTAAATTGCCATGCTAACAATACCGTTTTATTTTGTATTCACAACAACCCTATGCCCTAGGTATTATTAGTGTTTACTCTAGAGATGACACTGATGCTCAGAAAAGTTAAATAACTTTGTCATGAAACTTAACTGTCTCCCTAACCTATGTTTTGACCTCATGCTATAGTTATTTAAACGTTAGATCATTCACCAAAGGGATATGCACATTGCGGAACCATGTCAGAGATGACGTGGCCATATCGTGGAGTCACTTCAGTGCTTAAATATCTTGCCTTCTTGGGAATTACAGAAGGACCGTTTGCTATGAACAGTGTTACTGCACTGATGCCTGGGTACCTCTTTGTCCCCTTCATTCTGTGCTTCCATAGGTACCTCCTTTCCCCATGTAGTTGGGGAGAGAGGTGACAGGAGAACTAAATAGGATCAAAATCCGAGCAAGTCTCGCATGGTATCCATATTATTTGCTTAGAGCACTTTGGCCTAGAACTGCTATTTCAGACTCTAGCGAAGGAAGGCTCCATGAGCAACCCATCTACCCTGTTCACCCAGGAACCAAGATGACCCCCTGTCACAATGCAGGGGCTCAGGACATATTTCTTGAATGAATCAATGGGTGCTATATTTTGTCTCTTAAAATAAGATAGCGTTTCTCTTTTATAGCTTAAAAATGGTTTACAAACCCAGATATCAAAATAGACTAGGAAATATTAGAATTTGACTCATTTAGTCTCCAAGTCAGATACTACTGGAATCACCGATACATCAAAGACCATGTTGCAACTAACCTTCTTCGTCCCACTACTGGCTGTGGTCATGATCAGGCCTCGAGAAAATCCATACTAACTTCTCACCTGGAGAAGAGCGGGAACCACTGGTTTAAAGGAGACAACGTGTTTATTTGTCCATTCTTACAGTGTGTCAGTCACCGTGGTGTACATATTGGTAATACAGTACTGAGCATGGCAGACATGTTCTGTCTCCACAGAGCTTGCAGTTTATTTGTGGAGCAAGCACTAAGCAAAAACTACGCAAAAGAAGATACATACGTAAACTTTGATCAGACCAATAAAGGAATCCCTTCCCTACCCGAACACCTCACTTTATATCCACCCCACAATCATTCTGTCTTTGTCTTAGACAGGAAAATGTGAGAAGAAAATGTACTTACTCAGAAACCCAGTGCAAAGCCTGAACTGCATGGCTGTGCAGGGCTCTCGCTCACATTCTCCTCTTTAAATAATTCATGCACACCTGCATACAAATGAAGGCGTGCTATCTTGACATCCAGGCAAGCATGGGATTTTTCTCCCTTGAATGGCCTATGTAAACGCTGCTTCATTTTCAGAGTCTATGAGACCTCCTTTCTTAAAAGTAGCCTTGCCTAAATCTCTGAGCATAGGAAGTCAAGTCAGCCAAGTGAGACTTTGAGATTGGAGTCACCAAAAACATCCTAAAACTTTCATCACATTTTGTTTGGACATTTCAACCCTAGTAGAACCCCAGCGAAATACCAATAGAACAATTTCTACTACATTCTGTTAGATTGGTATCCCTGCCTAGTACGAAGGAGAAACCTTGCCAGCCAAGGTGGGGAATGACAAATAAATAGAATCTGAAAGGAGTTGAAAAGTGTTTGCCTCTGCAAGCACAAGCTGTTAGTGTGTGTGCAGAATACTGATGGGCTGGGCTTCCCCTGTTGCCTACGGAAAAGAGGTTCTTCAGGGACTGCGGTAAATTGATCTCAGCACAGGCAGTGAGCACGCCCCAGCATGGCCTTCCAGTCAGGGTGATAGAATGCTCTGCCTTCCTACTACAGAAGATCTCACAACCAAGATTTCCCAAAGCACAGCAAGAGCCACTCTGTCCTGGTTCTGTCACTGTCTTCATGTGTTCAGCATATTTAGATTGTAAAGAAAAATTTATAGGAGCCTTTCCATCCCTCTTCCTTCCTGACTCTTGGCCAAACTGTATTCCCAGTTGTGGCTACATTGAGTAATTTCACCCCTTTTAAAGTGTGAATGGAAATAAGATGAAAAGTTCTTGGAAAAAAAACCTGAATTCTGAAATGTTTGCCACATACTCTTGGGTCTGATTATGAGGGAGAGAAAACTGTAGGTCTGGCTTTCTTGCCTGAAAGGGTCCAGATATGTAAAATGAGCCTCTTTGTTTCAGAGACTGTGGATTCATGTGGGAGATCTAAATATAAATTTAAAACAACAAACCAACTTCTCTCAGAAAGGAGAGATAGTGTTTCTGTAGACCACACCACAATGGAGATCCAAAGGAACCCGGAGTTATCTTCTCAGCCTCTGCCTTACTGGAAGCATGAATTCAAATTACCTTTCCTCCAGTGAGTGTGGGTATAACAGGTATAAATTGAAATGTCTTTGAAGTTATTCAATCATCAACTTTGGCAAAAGAGTAGACTTCTAAAGGGAAGTTCATTTATTTTTCTAATAATATACATATTTTTGATATTTTATTTTATTTTATTTTTTTAGAGTGAGGGGATGGGAGGGAGAAAGAGAAGACAAGAAACATTAAGATAAACTCATATTGATTGCCTTCCCTACATGCCCCAGGGGGCCGAACTTGCAACCCAGGCATGTACCCAGACCTGGAATCAAACCGGCAACCTTTTGGTTCATAGGAGGATGCCCAACAAACTGAGCTATACCAGCCAGGGCAGAAGTTCATTTATTTTGGTCTATACCACTAATACTTTCATTTCTGATCAGCCTAAATCAATCAGAGTAGGTTGAAAACCCATGAGACAAAAAGGTTTTAAAAATTGATTTGGTGAGGTTGGTCAAGAAGCTGTTCTTTGTCTTCAGAGCTGACACCACAGACTTGCTTTCACAGGCTGTAAATCTTTGAGTTGTTCATTCTGCAGCTGAGATGAGTCTTCATTGAGCTTCACTCATCACTTACCTGGTCTTCCCTTTCCTTGAGAAACAGCTTCCAGCATTAGATGAATAGGTTGCAGGGGCTAATTCACATTTGTCTATAATGGGGAGAGAGAATATCAACCTCCGTTCACTTTCTTGGACTAAGGAAACAAGTCTTTGTTTATGTGTAAATGTTAGTTGGGTTGCAATACATTAAAGTGTTCAGATATAAGCTGTTAACACTCTAGATTAAATTAGCTCATTAAATTCACTATCAACTTTCTTAGGTATGAGACATAGGACACATACATTTTGGTAAGAAAGATGGTTGGAAAAAGTCTAAGTGCCATCCAGCTGAGCTTAATCTAGTGAGATAGTCCCTGCCCAGAAGTCAGCACGGAGGTTTTGAATGCCTTGTGAGAAGTTTGCTAGAAGAAGATACGTGGTCAGTGGTAAATTAGAGCTCATTTACTCTGTGTGTGCTAACCTGTACAACTTGTCATATTTCGGGCAAAGTAATGACTGGCTGTTTCTAAAAATGGAAATCTATCTAAATGAAATGAAGATTTAGTATACTGGGGATACCCATGACTGTCTAAACTCTAACAAAAGAGGGGTCATGAGAAGAAGAGGTTCCTTGTGGGCTTAAAGACTGAGAAGAGGGTAAAGATGGAGTGGGAAGCAGCTCTCTACAAGTGGTAGAAAGAAATGGCTCTTCAAACAAAGCAATATCCAGAAGGTAGGGGCGCCCACTGTTAAGTAGATCTTGATGTCTGGACAGGAATGGAGGGGGGTTGGCTGTTGAAGACAGTGAAGACCTAAATCTCAGGTCTGTCAGCAAACAGGTATTTATAATGAAAGTGTTGCCTCCTCCTCATCCTTGGAAGCATTCCAGCCCAGAATATCAGCCAGGAATATCATGGAGAGGATTCCTCTAGTAAGTGCAAAAGGTGGATCCTATGGCCTTTAGGGACCACTTCAACACTTAGCAACCCAGACATCTCATTGGGGACTGCCTATGGACTTTGTACAAAGAAGTAACATTAACATCTTCCATCTGTCTCAATGGTTCAGCATCTCTGAACGTATGTCTCCTTGCAAAACTTCCCTCAATTTATAGGAATTTATCCATAAAACTGTGTTCAACTCTTAAAAAAAAGAGATTAGAAAAGTATTGCTTCTCTTTCTTTTTCTTTCTGGTTCAATGACAGCCATTGGAGAAATCATCAGAAAATGTGATTTTATACTGAAAAGATCACAGCCCTGAAAATACACTTTAACCAATGCCGAAATCCCAAACAAGGGCTTGGTTGGAGCGGGGTGAATACTTGATGGGTAGAGTTCTTCATGCAGAAGACCATCCGTTCAAGTTCTAGGGCCAATTGTGACTAAGAATCTAAAAAGGAAATATGGATATCAGTTATTTTATGTCACTTTGACATCTGAGAGCAAGTGGCTTCCCATGAGTTGAGAGGTACTCCGTTCCTCACATGGCACGCCCGCGTCCTGACAGCGGCTAGAACCTGCCCCAGAGACCTGCTCCATTAATGGGAGAGCGAGTTGCAGAGCATTGCATCCGACCCTGGAGATGTCAGTCTGCAGGCAGTCAGAGAAGCCGAGGGTTGTAATTTGAACAAAATGTCACTGTTTAGAGATTTTTTTTAATGTGCTTTTTCTGTGATGATAAATCACAGGCCTATGCAGGGGATAATAACACAAAATGTTTGACAGCTTTTCTTACAATTGTTTGGCATCCCATTTGCCTAATTATTGTCAGCATCACCCACACTGGTAAATTGTCATAGCAGAGCACTGAGCAGTGACTGTCAAGAGTGCACGTGCCGTTCCCCAGCCCTCCTCTCTACGCCTGTCCCTGGGGCCACACAGGTCAGGCATCACCAATCTTTGCTGTGTGAAAACGCTTAATAACCCTTGGATTCCTGCGTCCATACGGAGGTGTGCGCCTGCTGCCTGACCAGATCGGAGAATGAAGCAGACAGAGGTGCTGGAGAATTTCTGAGAACTCGTGTAAAGATAAAAGACAGCTTAGTTCAGTAAGGTTCTTTGACACACGGAGGGCAGTGCAAAGGAATCACGCGCCTACGGGTATAGATTGGAAAATTATGTATTTATGTAATCACCCTGCTTTGAAAAGGGAATTAATTGCTTCAATTAACTCAAGTATAAACTAGATTGTCGCAGGGGGAGTGCTGACAAAATGTGCTTTGCCATGTCTGATACGCTGTTGGAAGGAGTCGCTATCTCTGTGACCGTGCTCTTCTGTGTGGGGCCTCGTGGATGATGTTCTGGCTATAAACTGGGCTCCTGTGAAAAGGGCCAGAAAAAGAAGGAAAGGTCACAGAAAGGCCAATAACTGTCAGTGATTTTTTACAGGGGTTTCACTATCATTCCTCAGGTTTCCTCTGATTTGGGGCCCATCTAATTTTCCACGAATAGCTGATAGCAAGCGCATGGGACATAGTGGCGCAGGGACATAGTGAGTCGAATGCCATCGTCTGTTTAGGAGCTGCGTGTTGAGAGTTTGTTTCAAAGCCAGTGCCCTGTGGTATATTTAAAGAAGTTTTCTGAAATATGTGGAAGTGTGCGGGTGGGTTAGGAAACCTCTGTAGTTCACTAGAGTTCATTTGAAATGAGCAAAGTTCTGCAAGGAGAGTTCATTTAAAGTGAGCTAGTTCTGCACGTAAAGTTCACTATGTCCTTAGGGGAAATGCACCTAAAAAGATTGTAACAGACTAGAAGATTCAGGCTGAGAATTATGAATATATATATATATGAGGCATATAGTATATGTGCAATATAAAATATAAACACATAGTATGTGTATTATAGTATGTATGTATAGTGTACATAATTTTTTCTTGATGGACTCAGTACCCCACTGTGATCACCCATCTTGTGCCATATGGCAGAGCACCAGGACAGCTCCCAGCACCTGTCAGCACGTGCTTCCAGTTTGTAAATGGATGACTGCATCGTGACCCTAACTCCAGGTGGTACTCACTTGGACACAAGGGTGGTGCCTCCAAAGGCACTGGATGTAGCCAGGGCCACCGTCTTGGGGAAAGCCTCTGGGGCACAAGTCTTGCCTCTTAGCCTTGTCCTGGGATTGCAGTGAGACTCTACTCTCAGCATAATTGGCCGATTGAGGCAAAAAAGACATCCCCAAACCATTTTCACTCTTTCCCTTAATTCTGCCCGTATTTTCCATACTGGAATCATGGAATTTTAAAGCTGGAAGCTCTCACTTTAGAAATGAGAAAACCAGATTCCAGAAAGGTGATGTGACAGACTAAGATGCCATAAGTGCAACAAGAGGACCCGAAAGACCGAGGTTCTCTGCCGCTTGGTCCAGAATGCTGTCCCCTCCTCTACATTAGCCTTCTTTTCAGGTGACGTCCTCTCTAGACAAAATAGCTTGGAAAAATGGTTTCCATTCTCCCTTTGAATGGGCATGACAGGGTAGTCCATGATAGTCCAATAGCTGGGAGAGGCATCGTGAGCTCTGGGGCCTCCCAGGAGCTGAGGACCTGGAGCCCTGCCACGGCTGCCTCCCCAGCTGGTTTCCTGCCCACTCACAGCCTGCTAGGGTGCAGATGGTGAGGATATCATCACTTCCACCATGGAAGTGGGAGAGAGAAGAGACACTAGTTCATTTCAGTTTATTTCGAATTCCTTCTTGTTTGTCATGTTAATTCTGTCACATTTGCATATGTTAACCAACAACTAGGAGGAAAGAATTCTCTCAAGTGCAGCCATAGAGAGATAGCATTAAAAAAAAAAAAAAAAGCTATCATTTATTAAGAAGGAAAGAGGGGAAGGAAAGCAAAGAAAGGAAATCTAGAAAGAAATAGAAGTTGGAAAGAGACAAGATGGAAGGAATGGAAGAATCAATAACAGGACTCAGGCCCATAATGTTCTTATAATTAAATGGTGCCTTGCACATCAGTCCAAATGTTCATTCTTTGATATAATTATCTCCTCATTAACATATGCCAAATTACAATTGCACAGTGTGAGCTCTCAAGTGGAGATGTCAATATTACCATAATGAGCCTGTCCATCTTGTGAAAATGAACAGAAACCAATATGCTGGCAGTTTATGGCCTTCTGAGAATGTGGTGAATCTGATAAATTTACCAATTATTCAGTCTGACTAGACGGCGTTGGTGTGGCATGACCTTGCAGACTGTAACTTGTACGTTAAAACTTCATGATTTTCTGGATGGAACTTTGAAGAAAAAAAAAAAAGTAAAACTTTTAGGCCATTTAAAGAAAGTGATATTTTTGAGAGTTACAAACAATAACTCGGCTGCATTTAGCTTTGTGTTCTCTAATGACCTTTTCAAATAGGCTATCTGTTTGAGGAAGCATTACAACAGCCTGCAATGAAAAATGCACGTTTAACAACTCAGATCAGGAGCCTTTTGATGGAAAAAGGGTGTGTTGTCAGTGCAGCATGCCAACTCTGAGCAGGGAGTGCTGGCTGCCTTTTCACCAAGTGGCATTCTTTTTGACCCTTACAACGTAGGGAAGTGACTTAAGACACCAATCTCATTTCTGTTTTTAAATCTATTGATGACTTAGCAATTGGAAAGAACTCTTTTTTTTTTATTTTAATGTGTAATGAGCAAGGCTAATATTTGCCTTCTAGTTAAGTGAAAACTTTCCAATGAAATAAGAGCTGGTTTGCAATCTTATTTCATCCCCATTCAAAATGATCTACTTTTACAGTCCCAGGTTTGAAGAGACACATTAAAACAGGCATTTTCTTTGAAAACAAACTTGCAGACAAACTTACAGGTGTAGAAAGAACTGTTTTATATCTTGCTTTTGCCAAACTGAGTCATTCTCACCTCAAACTCTGCAAAGTTCAACATCTGAAACCACATTCACATTCATCAACTCTAAATTCTCATACAGGCACATTATAGAAAATTTGGAGATAAACATAAAAAGAAGGAAAAACCAATAATCCATAGTTTTCATATCCATCATTAATGACCACTGTTCATTTATTGTTTGCTTGAGTTTTTGTAAAATTTTTATATTTTTACACTTCCGTATAATCAATCATGCTGCATATATAGTAGTGTAAAAACACAAAAATTTTTCTTATTAACTTTATAATGAGTATATTTTTTATATCATGCACCACGAATATCTTGAGGAATGGGGTTACTTGTTAAGTCCACTGCATTTACCTATAATGCTCTATGTGTTGAGTGAATGGAGCAAAATGAGAGGGAAATCATTGCATTTGGTTACCTGGTTGGATTACATGTATTTCTAAAACAGGAAAGAGATGTAAGTAATAAGTTGCTTACTTGTGTGTATATTTACTTATTCAATGTGACTCCGCCAGGAAGACTCAGTTGCCCATTCTCTCCCCCAACTTTCAGGCATTACCCCCACCTGGGGAGCACAAAGTCAACGCAGGTTGGCTATCTGAATGAAAGGATCTCCTATGAGACTTCTTCCTCGTCCAGCTTTCAAAGGGGTAACGTATCAAAGGAATGGTGAGGCAAGGCATGGAGGGCTGCTAAACTTTATTTCCAAGTGATTTACCAAAACGTCAGCCTGGGTCATCTGTGTTCATCTTTCAGGGACTCAGATGGCCCTCTTTAGAAGAAAGACTCTTCTATTCTTTTTACCTCTCTCCTTGCCTGCCTGCCACCTCTTCCTGCTCCTCTGAAGAGAAGCATGCCACAAAACAATGAAGAGGTTTTCCACATTAGCCTTATTGCCAGCCAGCCACTTCTCCTTGTTTGTCTGTTTATACAGTCTCCTTGGCAACATAAAGTAGCGTGGAGCTTTTTCTTTTTTTTTATCTCTGACTAGCAGGTTTGGTGTTCCCTTTGTCTGAAGCTTACCCACCTCATACACTGAGTTTTTTTCTAGTGAAATTTCTGTTTGTAATTTTAAAATGAATCATTTCACACCCTAGTTATTTTAGCAATATCCTATTCAGACACCCAGTATTTTAGGGGTGGGGGGTTCTTAAAAATAAACTTCAAAGTGATGAATGAATAAAACATTTCTTTATTAAAACTTGCCAATATTTAATTCTTCCCCGTAATTTCAGTAGGTTCTCTAGATCTGTACACACTCCTGCCTGATGCCTTCACCTGAGAGGCCAGAGACCACAAGGCAGAGAAAACTAAAAAGGCCTGAGCGGGGATCAAACTCTCACCTCCCTTAGTCCTGTGATCCAGTCAGTGGACTGCTGAATGGCCATAGGCACTCTTTTGCATGCAAATATACTTCAGTTATTTCAGCTATACTGTGCTGAAGTACACTACGAAGACATCCTGTTTGTCCCCGAATTCCAAATTAAATGTGGGCCATGGACAGACTTGAGTCACATTGGTACTCTTGACTAGGGGAAAGTTCCTTCAGTAGCAGATCATTGCAGTGACAACCAAGTCACATTCCCTAAGTGCATCTACTGAAAAGATTAAAATTAACTGGACCAGTCATTCTTTGCTTTTTAATTCTCCCCCAAGGATATGTTTGTTGATTCTGAGAGAGAGAGAGAGAGAGAGAGAGAGAGAGAGAGAAAGAGAAGGTAAGAGGGAGAAACACTGATGTAAGAGAGAAACGTTGATCGGTTGCCTCCTGTATGTGCCCTGACTGGAGATCAAACCCACAAACATTTTTTTTTTTTGGTGTACAATACAACACTCCAGCCAACTCAGCCACCTGGCCAGGGCTGGACCAGTCATTCTTAACCAGGGTTGTGCTTCAGAATTATCTGGGGAACTTTCTCCAAACACACAAGTCCCACTCGGGACTTAGATTCTCCTATCATGGGATCAGGGCATATGTATGTTGAAAATTTTTCCAGATCATTTGTGTTGGAAAGTTAA
The DNA here is from genome assembly GCA_007922815.1 of Macrotus californicus. Classification (NCBI taxonomy): domain Eukaryota; kingdom Metazoa; phylum Chordata; class Mammalia; order Chiroptera; family Phyllostomidae; genus Macrotus; species Macrotus californicus. The sequence continues at coordinate 55,643 of VMDR010004896.1, forward strand.
TAATGACTGATTTGAATGGCAGCGGTAATGTTAAGCACCTATGATTTGCCAAGGCCTTAGATTATTTTCTCCAGTTAGTACTTAGAATCTTTCTAATGTGTATATTATTCCCATTTTCTAGATTAAGAAACTGAACCTCAAGGATGTTAAGTACAAAAAATTGTCTGTCATGTGGTGGGAAAGCAAGAATTTTAATTGAGCCTCATTCCAAATTCTTAATCTCCTTACACCACATTACATTTCTCCTGCCCCCAAATAATAAAGTAATACTTAAGGAACAATTCTCTGTATTTCCAGAAAATTTTTCTTCTCATAATATGTTTTAATATTCATCACATGTCCCTTTCACAACTTTCGTTAAGAAATTGTTTCTAGGTTGTTAAGTCAGG
>VMDR010004897.1:0-55990 GCA_007922815.1 Macrotus californicus
TGAGAAGATAGACAGGGGGAGGTTAAGAATAGTATAGGAAATGTAGAAGCCAAAGAACTCATATATATGATCCATGGACATGAACTAAAGAGGGGGAGTGTGGGGGGAAGGGGTGTGCAGGGAGGGGGTTGGGGGACAACTGTAATAGTATAATCAATAAAATATATTAAAAAAAAATAGCCAAATAGAACAGATGATAAGACAAGGTATGGGAGAAGGATAGGAGCTTTCATGCTCTTTCAAGGTGTACTATTCTTCCAGCCTTTTAATGTATTTACCAATCAGGAATGTCTCTGAGCTCTGTTGTTTAGAGAATTTTTAAAAGATTTTATGTATATATTTATTTTTAAACAGAGGGAAGGGAGGGAGAAAGAAGGGGAGAGAAACATCATTGCGCAAGAGATACATTGATTGGTTGCCTCTTGCATTACCCCCAACCAGGGACATGGCCCACAACCCAGGCATGTACCCCAACCGGTAACTCTTTGTTTTGTAGGCTGGTGCTCAATCCACTGAGCCACACCAGCCAAAGTAGAGTTATTTTGTTTTGTTTTAATAGAGATTTCATCATATAGGCACAATTGATTAAATCACTGGCCTTTGATGATCAAATTCAATTCCTAGCCCTCTATCCTCGCCATAGATCAAGAGGGCTAGAAGTTCCAACACTTTAATTAAATGGTCAGTTCCTCTGGCAACAGGCCCTCATGCTGAAGTTATCTAAAGGTTCACCATGAGTCATGTTATTAGCATGAACTCAAGTATGGTTGAAAGTTTAAAGGGTTACAGAGGGAGGGATCCCCCAGATCACCATAGCCTATGGTTGGGGGATGGGGGAAGGAGATGATACAGATGTTGTATAACAAAAGGAAAGATAATAGCTGTGCTACCATCCCAGGCAAAAGGTGTACCTGACTTTCAGAATGTATCCAGACTCATTACATAGCCAGGGGAAACTGAGGCCCCTGCAATACTGAATCACTTTTGCTCTGAATAAAGATGGCAGCCAAATTAAGGTCAAGATTTGAGGCAACTGGCAGAAGTAGCCTATCGTAGGAGGGGCTGGATATGAGGTCATGTAGGAAGTTCCTGGTCAGCATTTAAAATAAGGACAGTTGGAAAGAGAAGGGGATTTGGTCTGCATGAGATCTGTAGTGAGATAGGACCCATGTGGGCTGTAGCAGGAAGAGCCATAAAGGTCAGCCATGAGGAGAGAGAAGGAGGAGGTAGCTGTGAGGAAGGAGCTGTGAGCCAGGAAAGATTCTACCATGCTGCCTGTAGTGAGGAAGGGGCTACATCTACTCCTCTAAGGATTCTGTCATGTGGCCTGTGCCAGCCACAAGGATAGAAGCCATTCAGTTTGAAAAGATGTAGAAGGGCCCCCCTGCCACCATCTCCCATGAGGTGTATAAGGAGGTACCACGCAGTATTGGACTAAGAGCTGGAGTAAGAAAGAGACCCACTGGGAAACCTGCCTGGCAGCAAATTTGATGGAAATTGTGGGAACCTGACTAACCAAGCATGGATTAGTGGGAGATACCTGGAATGCTGAACTGTAGACTTTGCTTCTCTAGAGGACATATGGAAAGGCTACTTTCTTGGGTCTTGTGCCTTCCCAGAGTTCACCATGAGCCAGTACAACATAGCACATGTTTTCCAGGACTACAACATGGAGGCTGAAGACGATGTACCCCAGATCCTAAAGGAGAGAGCTGCTGCTTTGAGACAACTGTAATAGCATACTCAATAAAATATAATTTAAAAATGTGATATTAAAAAAGAAGTGTACAACTGAAATCTATATAATTTTATTAACCAATATCACCCCAATAAATTCAATAAAAATTTTTATAAGTTCTCATATAAATAAATAAATAAATAAATAAGGTGGCTACATTCACATTATTGCTTACAAGATTCATTCATGAATTTTTCAATTTAAGGTTGAATAATATTCTATTGTATGTATAGGAATAATAGCACAGTTGTCTTTGAGAGGATGGCAACTTTGAAACCCATGAGTGTACCTTCCAGAGGAGATGGAGAATAATTTGCACAGCTGGCTTAAGAACAGATAAAGATATAAGGACCTACTGGGCATAGTTTTGGCTTGTAACCTGGTGGGGAGCCAAGAAAGCGCTGTGTCTTGTGGAAGAACAGGGCTCTGGGCAGAAGTGCTCCCACAACCTCCAAGGTTGGAATCCTGTGAATGAAAACCTGTTTGCTCCAACACTAATTGTCGGGTCATGCATCAAGGAACCATGTGCATGGGCCCCAGTTTGCTCAGTTATAAAAGGACTTATTATGAATAACAAAGATGTTCCTATAAATCTTATTACTTCGGAGATCCCAAGGGTTTTAGGACATCTGTACCAGGAACTAGGGACAAAGACCAAATATACATTTCTTATTATACTACAATGGTAATTGAGTTGATAGTTTACTTTTAATTTTGATTTTCCACAGTGAAGGTTATTGTATTTTAATTGAATTTTTCCCTCTTACCTCCTCAGACCAAGAGTTAGGTCAGTGTCCATCTTTTCATCTCCTCAATCAAATAGTAAAAAAGAGGTCTCAGAGGGGCTTCACTATGTGTGAAAAGACAAAGCCAGCACCATTTGCAATTGTGGTACCATTTGCCAAGGAGGCCTATGACCTTGTTAATCATGACTGCCATTTTACTCTTATGAGTTTGTGTCCTCAGGACTGGAAATTACTGGAAAGCAAGAGCAGAACATGACTAACTCCCCCCAAAGCCACAGGCAAAAGATAACATTGGAGCAAACTGCAGCTGATGCAAAACCACCCAAAACCTTCTGTGTTACAATGCCCCCAACAGCCCAGGGGCTCCACAACAGCAACCCCCCAACCCTTTTTTAATATGATTATAATCCAATAAAAGCTCAAAGCTCCCACCCCTCAGTGCTGCTGTATCTCTAAACATCATGCCCTTCTCCTTTTGTGAAGAGTGAATAACCACCTTTACTGTCTATACTTTCTTCTCTTTGTGAATTCTTTCACAGCCCACATCACTAACCATCCTAACAATGTGTGTTCACTGGGAAATAAGCATTTTAGAGCCAGACTTGACTATATTCATAACTCATTAATAATTACTCCTATACATACAATAGAATATTACTTAACCCTAAATTGAAAAAAACATGGATGAATCTTGTAAACAATAATATGACTGTAGCCACCTTATTTATTTATTTATAAGAGAACTTTAAAAAAATTTTATTGAATTTATTGGGGTGATATTGGTTAATGAAATTATATAGATTTCAAGTGTACACTTTTTTTAATATCACATTTTAAAATATATTTTGAGTATGCTATTACAGTTGTCTCAAATTTTGCCCCTTTTCCCTCCTCCAGACAGCACTCCCCACTCCCTCAAGCAATCCCTCCACCATTGTTCATGTCCGTGGGTCATGCATATAGGTTCTTTGGCTACCCCATTTCCTATACTGTGCTTTACATCCCTGTGGCTATTTCAAGTGTGCACTTCATAATATATCATCTGCATATTGTTTTGTGTGTTCATCACCCAAAGTCAAGTCTTCTTCCATCACTATTTATCCCCCATTACCTTCTTCTAACTCTCCTTCTCACCTTGCTTTCCCCCTAGTAATTACCATACTGTTGTCTCTGTCTCTAAGTTTTTGTTTTTTTAAAGATTTTATATATTTATTTATTTATTTTTAGAGAGAGGGGAACAAAGGGAAAAGAAGGGGAGAGAAATATTGATGTGCAAGAGAAACATCAATCAGTTGCCTCTTGCATCCCCCAAACTGGGGATCTGGCCCACAACCCCGGCATTTGCCCTGATAGGGAATTGAACCAGTGACCCTTCAGTTTTCAGGCCAGCACTCAATCCACTGAGTCACACCAGCCAGGGCTGTTTATTGGTATTGTTTTTTTGCTTAACCCCTTCACCTTTTTGATCCAGCCCACCCCAACCTACCTCCTAAATAACAGCTGTCATTCTGTTCTATTTATGAGTCTGTTTCCATTTTGTTTGTTAGTTTATATTGTTCATTAGATTCCATATATGTCAAATCATATGGTATTTGTCTTTCTCTGACTGGCTTATTTCACTTAGCATAATATTCCCCAGGTCCATCCATGCTGTTACAAAAGATAAGATTTCCTTCTTTTTTATATCTGAGTAGTATTCCATTGTGTAAATGTACCACAGCTCTTTTATCCACTCATGTACTGATGTGCCTTGGGCCACTACCAAATCTTGGCTATTGTAAATCACACTACAATAAACATAGCAGTGCACATATTCTTTAAAATTACTGTTTCAGCTTTCTTCAGATAAGTTGTCAGTAGTGAAATCTCTAGGTAATATGGCAGTTCCATTTTTAATTTTTGAGGACCCTTCATACTGTTTTCCACAGTAAATGCATTAATCTTCATGCCCACCAACAGTGCACAAGCGTTACCTTTTCTCCACATCCTCACCAAAACTTGATGTATGTTGATTTATTGATGCCAGGCATTCTGACAGGTGAGAGGTGATATCTCATTGTGGTTTTAATTTGCATTTCTCTGATTATTAGTGATGTTGAGCATATTTTCATATGCCTATTGGCCATCTGTATGTCCTTTTAGGAGAAGTATCTATTCAAGTCTTTTGTCCATTTTTACATTAGATTGTTTGGGGGGGGAGTTTGGTGTTGAATTGTATAAGTACTTTATACATTTTGATAATAAACCCCTTATCAGATATGTCATTGACAATTATGTTCTCCCATTCAGTGGGTTGTCTTCCCATTTTGTTGATGGTTTTCTTTGCTGTTCAAAATCTTTTTAGTTTGAAGTAGTCACATCTGTTTATTTTTTCATTTTTCTGCCTTTCTTGAGGAGATATATCAGAAAAATATTATTAAGAAAAGTGTCTAAAATTTTATTGCATGTGTTTTTTCCTCTGGTTTTTATGATTTCAAGTCTTACACTGAAATCTTTAATCCATTTTGATTTTATTTTTGAGTTTGCTATAAGAAAGTGCTCTAGATTCATTTCTTTGCATGTACCTGTCCAGTTTTTCAACACTATTTATTGAATAGATAGTCTTTACACCATTGTATGCTCTTGCTTTCTCTGTCAAATATTAATTGACCATAGAAGTATGGGTTTATTTCTTAGCTCTCTATTCTGTTTCACTGATCAGTATGTCTGATTTTATGCCAGTACATGTTGTTTTGATTACTATGGTCTTGTAGTGTAATTTGATATCAGGTAGCATGATAGCTCCTACTTTCTTCTTCTTCCTCAAGATTCCTGTGGCTGGATGGTTTTTTTATGGTTCCATATACATTTTTGGAATATTTGTTCTAGTTTTGTGAAATACGCCATTGGTATCTTGATACGAATTGCATTGAATCTATAGATTGCTTTGGGCACTATGGACTTAATGACATGGACAAAGTATATGCTTCTATTTATTTTTATCTTCTTCAATTATTTTCCTGGATGTCTTATAATTTTCCAAAGACAGATCTTTTAACTCCTTGATTAAATTTAGTCATAAGTATTTTTATGTAATGTAAATGGGATTGTTTTCTTAGTTTTCCTTTCTTTTTTTAAAGTACATTTTATTGATTATGCTTGGAGAGAGAAGATGGTGGTGAGGTAGGTGGGAGCGGAGCCCAGTTCTCCCTGTGGCCAGCTGGAACACTTAGCTGATCTTCTGAGAAACACATAGAACAGCCTATGGAATCCCAGCTTATATGAAGTTTGGAAGCCAAAAATTGTAGAGGACATTGTAAAACAGACAGTGAGGAGATTGCATTGGGATGCTAAGGTCCCTGGGATCTGCACAGGTACCTAGGCTGCTGTGGACCCCTGCCACCAGGCGCCTGCCCCTGGATAATTGTAGGAGAGTTAGATCACCAGCTCCCTCCCCTCACCAGCTACCAGAGCAGAGAAGGTAGCCTGCTACCAGGAGGGACCTGGATGCTTAAAGTCTCTGGGGGGAATAGAGAGGAACTGGGAAACACAGAGAGGCAGTGTACACCCACTGGGACTGTGGACACTGGCTAGGTGATTACCAGAGAAATTGGGGAGCTGGGCGACACCTAGAGAAGGGAGAAGTGTTAGAACAGTGGGCTTAAACAAGAGGCTTTCACTCAAAGAAAAAAAAAAAAAAAGGCCACAGCTGCTTTGTAAGGAACTCTCTCAAAGTGGCTGGCTCAGCCCAAGGGTGATTTGAGCTGAGCCCCTGTGCTTGACTCAAGCAGCTTGCTAGATAGCTGATTCGCCCTGCTCACCCTGAGGCTGATTCCAGCTGCTAGCCTGCACCTGACTCAGGCAGATAACCCAGCAGCTAAGTCATACCATTCGCCTGGAGGCTGACTGGCTGCTCGAGGCACCACCCACCCCAAGGGACCATCTTCCCCAAGGCTGATTTGAGCCAAGAATGCCCAAGCTTGACTCTAGCTGCTCACCCAGAAGCTGAGTGCCATTGCACACCGCGTGGCTGACAGGCACTACTTGCCTGGTGGTGGGGTCTGGCCATGGTGGGCTTTCAAAGAGCAAGGAAGAAGCACACCACATGGACCTCAGTGCAACTAGTGGATTAAAGGCAAAGGCCTGGCGCAGATGGACAGTGGGGGCCAGGAAGCTCAAGGAGGACCTGGGCTGGAGGCTGGGCAACTGTGAATATTGCAGCCCAGACCTGGCCCCCATCCTCGCAAAACCATAGGAAGGGAGAAGACTGAAGCCCAGCCCTCCTCTTCCTGTGGCATTAAGGAAGACCACAGAACTTGCTCAACAGGTTTAAAGTCAGTAGGAGGGTTTTTTTTTCTTTCCTCTCTCTTTTTTTCCTTCCCCCAAGTGAGACAGTAAGACCTGGAGTTGTGAAAGAACCAGAGACACATCCAAAGGGTAATCCCCAAAACTGAGAAACAGACAGATTTTTACTTTGCTATCCCATAGAACTGGTATTTTATTGTTTATTTGTATTATTATTATTATTTCATTATTTTTACTTCTTTTATTTTGTCAGTATTTTTTATTTCTCTTCTTTCTGTTTAGTTTCCTTCGTCTTATTTCTCTGTTTAATTACATTGTTTGACTGGTTTTCCTTATTCTCTCTTATTGTATTTTAATTTTCCTTCTTTCATTTCACCCGTGTTCCAATAACACACTACTCTTAATCGTGTACTTTCTATCCTGGTTATCCAAATCATATATATCTTGTCATATTATTGTTGTTCCAGTACTATTGTAAATACTACACAGCATTCCTCCCTCATCTTAGCCCACTTCACTTTAATCCTGACCATTATTATTGCTGTGGTTAACTCCATTCTCTCTCACACTAGCCTACTTTCTATCCTTTACTCTCACTATCTGTCATTATCTGACCTTGCATAAGCACTCTGTTTTCTGGGTTCAGCTCAAATCCTCATTGCCTCTAACAAGAGTCTTATGTCTCTTTTGTCTCTTTCACCTTTTATTAAAAAGTAGCTGTTTGGGTGAAATGTCACGATTAACGCTATACTTATCCAAAGGATTGCCTATCTCTTCTCTATGTATTGGTACTTTGAATCCCATAGAATACTTTCCCACTGTCCTAATCCATTTTGCCTACCCCCTGCCACTGATCACATATAAGAATAGGTGGGAGCTGCGAACATCAGTATACCCCCTGGAGGAGAGAACCCACCAACAAAGGAACCACCAACAGGTAAAAACCCAAGTACAAAAGAGAGCCCACACAAACAAGACAGGGCAAACCTAGAGCATCCAGACAAGGGATCAAAGAGACTACACCACTGAATTCCATAGAATTCCTACCATAGAAGTTCACCCTACAAAGAGAGCTAGCAAAGAGAAACATCAGGAAGCACAGAACCAAACAAAAAGAGTCACCTAAAATGGGGAGACAAAAAAAGAACCTGCAATCAAAAGGAATGGAAGACTCCCCACTAAAAGAGCTAAATGAAAAGGAGGTAAGGAAACTATCAGATACAGAATTCAAGAGAAAGGTTATAAGGATGCTCAAGGAACTCACAGACAACTACAGGGAACTGAGTGAGAACTATAACAGTATGAAAAAGGAAATAGAAACTGTAAACAAAACCAGGAAGAAATAAAAAATACAACTTCTGAAATAAAAAAACACAGAAGAAGGAATTGCAAGCAGGCTGGATGAAGCAGAAGACCGAATTGGTGAGCTGGAAGACAAGGTGGAAAGAAACACCCAGTTAGAGCAGCTGCAGGAAAAAAGATGCAAAAAATATGAAGATATCTTAAGGGAACTCCAAGATAACATGAAAGGCAACAACATTAGGCTCATAGGAATACCAGAAGGAAAAGAAAAGGAACAAGGGATAGAAACCTTGTTTAAAAAATAATGACAGAAAGGTTCGAGGAGTCTGGCTGGGCTGTGGGGCTGCGGATCTGGTGCTCTCATCGCCGCTGCTGCCGCCGCGGATTCTCGACTGGGGAAAGCGGCTAGGCGTCCCTTTTAATCCGCTGACACTATCGCCCACATCAAACAGGCCGTCATCGACTGCGTTACGTTAGGGGATCCTGTTACTAATGGCGTCCGCAGGTGGGCAGCAGGAGCTGAGGTCTCCAGGCCCTGACTGCAGCCACGCAAGGCTGAGGCAACAGGACTAGCCCGGCAGGACTCCGCCGCCGGCTCCACGGTGGCTTGAGCTCTGCATCGGCGGGGTCGCAGTGCAAAATCTGCGGTTCTTCAGTCCCCTGTCTCCGCACCCGCGCTGGAGGCCCCGTAGCCATTTCCCGAAAGGGGGTCAGAGGGCGGGTTGAGGATGGGGGTTGGGGAGACCTGTTTTGAATTTGGACTAACTGCCGGCTGGCAAGGTCCTCAGCTCAGCGGTGGCGCGGCAGCCGCCCTCCCTGCCTCCGCGCAGCGGGACGAAAGCAGGGCGAGGGCCGCTCCCGGGCAGGCCCCGCGGAAAGTTCTCCTCATCCCGCCGTGTCTGCCTGCTCTCCGGACCCGGCCTACAGAGCCGTTCGAGCCAAGGCTGCCTCCTGACCTGTCCGCGTTGCCGACCCCGGGTTCAAAAGAAACGATAATCATTGCATTACTTGCCTGGTGGGGCAGGACTTGGCAGAGTCTCGCTTCCGGTGCCCAACGACTCACAATCCAAGGTCCAAAGGGGGCCGGGCCCGAGGACCCGGTGACCGGCGGACCTTCAGTTCCTTGGCGCTCCCCCTCGCCTCTTCTTCCACTCGCTGCATCTCCTTGTCCTCTTTCCATCTGCCTCCCTCTCTGCCTGCTCCCTCTGCCTGCCCTCGACTGCTTGTCTCTGAACTGTATGGGGAGTAAAATTTAGAATGTATATATAGAAAAAAATAAAAAATAATGACAGAAAACTTTCCGAACCTGGAGAGGGAAAAAAACCATGCATGTTCAGGAAGCACAGAGAGTCTGATCAACATGAACCCAAAGAGGCCAACTCCAAGACGTATCATAATTAAAATGCCAAGTATTAAAGACAAAGAAAGAATCTTAAAAGTAGCAAGGGAGAAACAAGAAGTAACACACAAAGATGCTCCAATAAGAGTAGCAGCAGATTTCTCAACAGAAACTCTCCAGTCCAGTAGAGAATGGCAAAAGATATTCCAAGTAATGAAAAATAAAGGCCTGCAACCAAGATTACTCTACCTAGCAAAGCTCTCAATTAAAGTGGAAGGTGAAATAAGGATTTTCCCAGACAAAAGAAGGTTGAAAGAATACATCTTCACCAAAGCAGCCCTACAAGATTTACTAAAAACACTCCTATAAGAAGAGAAAGGAGTGAAAGAGAGAGGAACACAGGTACAAAGGGGGAAAATGAACAAATATCTATCAATAATAACCTTAAATGTTAATGGATTAAATGCTCCAATCAAAAGACACAGATTAGCTGAGTGGAGAAGAATATATGACCCACACATATGCTGCCTATAAGAGATCCACCTCAGAACAAAAGATCTATACAGATTGAAAGTGAAAGGCTGAAAACAAAGATTTCAAGCAAATGGACAGGAAAGAAAAGCAGGGGTGGCAATACTCATATCAGACAAAATAGACTTCAAAAAAAGGGCCATAAAAAGAGACCCAGAAGGTCACTTCATAATACTCAAGGGTAGAATCCATCAAGAAGACATAAACATTATAAACATATATACACCCAACATAGGAGCACCCAAATACATAAGGAAAATCTTGGAGAACTTCAAGGAAGATATAAATAGCAACACAATTAGAGTACGGGATTTGAACACCCCTCTGTCAAAAAAGAAAAGAATAGATCTTCCAAACAAAATATCAACAAAGTTATCATGGCACTGAACACTGTCCTAGATCAAATGAACTTAACTGATATATATATAGAGCCTTTCATCCCAAAGAAGCAAAATACACATTCTTTTCAAAAGCACATGGAACATTTTCAAAGATAGACCACATCATAGGACACAAACCAAGCCTCAACAAATTCAAGAAAATTGAAATCATATCAAGCATTTTCTCTGACCACAAGGGACTGAAACTAGAAACCAACCTCAAGGAAAAAACTCAAAAACACTCAAACTCATGGAGATTGAATATCATGCTATTAAACAATGAATGGGTCAAGAATGAGATCAAGGAAGAAATCAAAAAGTTTCTGGAAACAAATGAAAGTGAACTCACAATGACCCAAAACTTATGGGACACATTGAAGGCAGTCCTGAGAGTGAAGTTCATAGTGATACATGCCTACCTAAAAAAAAATAAAAACATTTCAAATAAACAACCGAACCCTATGTCTACAAAAACTCGAGGAACAAAAACAAAGACAGCCCAGAGCAAGTAGAAGGAAGGAAATAACCAAGATCAGAGCAGAATTAAATGATATGGAGACTAAAAGCACAATTCTAAGGATCAATAAATCCAGGACCAAGTTCTCCGAAAAGATAAACCAAATCTACAAGCCTTTAAGCAGACTCATCAAGAAAAAAAAGAGAGAGGACCTAAATAAACACAATCAGAAATGAAAGAGGAGAGATTACAACTGATACTACAGAAATACAAAGGATTGTAAGAAATTACTACAAAGAACTATATACCAAGAAATTTGGAAACCTAGGTGAAATGGACAAATTTCTAGAAAAATATAATCTTCCAAAGCTGAATGAAGAAGCAGAAAGTCTGAACAGACCAATAACAGCAGACAAAATTGAAGGAGTAATTAAAAAAACTCCCAACACGCAAAAGCCTTGGACCAGATGGTTTCACAAGAGAATTCTACAAAGCATTTAAGAAATAGCTAACCCCCATCCTTCACAGACTATTCTACAAACTCTAAGAAGATGGAAGACTCAAACTCTTTTTATAAACCCAGCATCATCCCAATCCCCAAACCATATAAAGACACAACAAAGAATGAAAACTTCAGGTCAATATCACTGATGAAAATAGATGCTAAGATCCTCAGCAAAATATTGGCAGACTGCACCAGCAATAGGTTGCAAAGATCATACACCATAATCTAGTGGGATTCATCCCAGAGATGCAAGGATGGTACAATATTCACAAATCAATAAACATAATACATCACATAAACAAAAGCAAAGACAAAAATTACATGACCATATCAATAGATGCAGAAAAAGCATTTGGTACAGTACAGCATCCACTTATGATAAAAACACTCAGCAAAGTGGGAATAAAGGGAGCACTCCTGAACATAAGAAAGGCCATATACGAGACATCTACAGCCAACATCATACTCAATGGGCAAAAACTAAACGCTTTCCCACTAAGATCACGAACAAGACAAGGATGTCCTCTTTCACCACTTCTATTCAACATAGTATTAGAAGTCCCAGTCATAGCAATCAGACAAGAAAAAGAAATAAACGGCACCCAAATTGAAAGGAAGAAGCAAAACTGTCATTGTTTGCAGATGACATGATAGTATACATAGAAAATCCTATAGATTCCACCAAAAAACTGCTCTACCTAATAAGTGAGTTTGGCAAAACAATGGGATACAAAGTCAATATTCAGAAATTGAAGACATTTTTGTACACCAACAATGAAATATCAGAAACAGAAATCAGGAAAAAATTCCATTTGATATAACAACAAGAAAAATAAAGTACCTAGGAATAAACCTAACCAAGGAGGTAAATGACCTATACTCAGAAAACTACACAACACTGAAGAAAGTAATTAAAGAAGACACAAACAAATGGAAGTACGTACCATGTTTCTAGATTGGAAGAATCAACATCATCAAAATGGCCATACCACCCAAAGCAATTTATAGATTCAATGCAATCCCGATTAAAGTACCAATGACATATTTCACAGACATAGCGCAAACATTTCAAAATTTTATATGGAACCATAAACAACCCCGAATAGCTGCAGCAATTTTGAGAAAGAAGAACAAAGCAGGAGGGATCACAATACCTGATATCAAACTGTATTACAAGGCCACTGTAATCAAAACAGCCTGGTATTGGCATAAGAACAGACACATAGACCAATGGAACAGAACAGAGAGCCCAGAAATAAACCCAAGTCTCTATGGTCAATTAATATTTGACAAAGGGGGCGGCAGCATAAAATGGAATAAAAATAGTCTCTTCAAAAAATGGTGTTGGGAGAGCTGGACAGCTACATGTAAAAAAATAAAATTCGTTCAACTTACAACATACACAAAAATAAATTGAAGGTGGATAAAAGACTTAAATATAAGTCATGATACAGTAAAAGTCCTAGAGGAGAACATAGGCAAGAAAAATCTCAGATATTCCATGCAGCAATATTTTTGCTGATATGTCCTCTATAGCAAGAGATATAAAGGAAAGCATAAACAAATGGGATCTCATCAAAATAAAAAGCTTCTGCATGGCTAAAGAAAACAGCATTAAAATGAAAAGAGAACCAACTGTATAGAAAAACATATTTGTCATTGATAATTCAGACAAGGGTTTGGTCTCCAAAATATATAAAGAACTCACATGACTCCACTTCAGGAAGACAAACAACCCAATTAAAAAATGGGCAAAAGACCTGAACAGACACTTCTCCAAGGAGGACATACAGAGGGCCCAGAGACAAATGGAAAGGTGCTCAGCATCACTAGCCATCAGAGATGCAAATTAAAAGCACAATGAGACACCACTTTACATCAGTCAGAATGGCCATCATAAACAAATCAACAAACAAAAAGTGTTGGAGAGGATCTGGATAAAAAGGAACCCTCATGCACTGTTGGTGGGAATGCAGACTGGTGCAGCCACTGTGGAAAACAGTATGGAATTTTCTCATAAAACTTAAAATGGAACTTCGTTTGACCTGGCATTTCCACTGCTGGGATTATACCCTAAGAACCCTAAAACACCAATTCAAAAGAACCTATGCACCCCAATGGTCATAGCAGCACAATTTACAATAGCCAAGTGCTGGAAGCAACCTAAGGGCTCATCAGTAAAAGAGTGGATCAAAAAACTATGGCACATTTACACAATGGAATATATGCAGCAGAAAGAAGGATCTCCTACCCTTTGCAACAGCATGGATGGAACTGGAGAGCTTTATGCTAAGTGAAATTAGCCAGGTGGTGAAATACAAATACCATATGATCTCACCTTTAGGGGGAATCCAATCAACAAAAGAAATAAGCAAGCAAAGTATAACCAGAGACATTGAAATTAAGAACAATCTGACAGTAACCAGAGGGGAGATGGGAGGGGATAATGGGCGGCAAAGGGAGAAGGGATTTCAGGAACAACTGTAAAGGACACATAGAGAAAACCAAGGGAGGGTGGAATCAGGGGAGGGAGGTTGGGATGGGTGCGGTGGGGGAAAGAGTTGGGGAGAAATGTAGACAACTGTACTTGAACAACAATAAAATAAAATGACAATTAAAAAATCAAATTACATTCTATTGTCTCTGAGACGTTGAGATGCTCTCCATTAAGATAGACAAACATAAACAAAAAGAAACAGAAAGCAAGTGTTCATATTAAATGTAGAAAACTCACAAAGTAAAAGAAGAGCTTCAGGAGGCCTGAATTTAAAAAGAACAGATTTTCCTAGAAGAAGATGGTTCCAGGGTAGAACCTGAGTACCAGTTAGTAGCTGATACTTGTATGGCAAAAAAGAAGATGGGGAAGGGGAAGAAGATTCCTCAGACACTATTTTGTTTAAAGACCTAGCCAATTATAACGTTAAACTGGGTTACCCATTTGATGGTGTATCTCTGATGATGTCCCCTCGAGTATACCTTAGGTGTAAGCATGATTACAAATGTTTGTGATAGGGCAAGTCCAAGCTTTACAGATGAGGTACACTACCACGTGGACTAAACCCAAATCTGGATAAAGAGTCCCTTCCCTGGTCCAACAAACCATTGGTACCTACCTCTTAGGGTCACTTTCCTGACATGCCCCATGTAAACAAGTGAAGATGAGAAAACTGAAACTTGAATATCTGACTTAAAAACAAAAGGAGAAGGAATTCCTTGAATCTGAATCTTCCATTAGGATGAGTGAAAGATAGCAAAAAGAAAAAGCTCAGATAAAGGTCAGAACAGAGGACTTCTGGCCAACATGTAGGCATAGGTAGATACACTTTGCCTCCTTGCACAACCAAAAGAAAGACAGCAAATTTAAAACCAGAAATAAACAGAACTGCCAGAAAATAGAACTGTATGGAAGTCCAACAACCAAGGAGTTAAAGAAGAAACATTCATTCAGACTGGTAGGAGGATTGGAGATGTGAAGCCAGGGCAGAGAGGATATGCAGCCAGGCAGTAGCTAGAGGATGGGGAGGTCCCACATTTGCAGGCAGACAAACCAGGAGGACCAACTGGGAGCAAGACAGACACGCAACCCAGCATTCCAGCACGGGGAAATAAAGCCTCAAAACCTGTAACTAAAAACCTGTGGGAGTTCGAGAACAGAGAGAAATTCCCAGCCTCACAGAAGAGTTCGCTGGAGAGACCTACAGGGTCCTAGAACATACACAAGCCCACCCACCTGGGAATCAGCACCAGAAAGGCTCAATTTGCTTGTGGGTAGAGCAGGGTAGTGACTGAAAGCCAGCCAAGTGCTGAGCAAGGGACTTTGTTGCCTCTTGGAGCCCTCCCCAACATAGTGTCTCAATGTGAATTGCCCCACTCTGGTGAATACCTAAGGCTCTTCCCCTCACTATGTAACAGTTGTGCTGAGATAAAAATATATATATATGGCCCAGATGAAAGAACAGATCAAATCTCAAAAACTGGAACTAAGTGATGAAGAAATAGTCAACCTATCAGATGCAGAGTTTAAAACACTGGTAATCAGGATGCTCACAGTAATGATTGAGTATGTTTGCAAAATAGAGGAAAAAGTGAAGGCTATGCAAAGTGAAATTAAGGAAAATATACACGGAACCAACAGTGATGGGAAGGAAACCAGGACTCAAATCAACGGTGTGGACCAGAAGGAAGAAATAAATATTAAACCAGAACAGAATGAAGAAACAAGAATTGAAAAAAAGGAGGAGAGTCTTTGGAACCTCCAGGACAACTTTAAACATTTCAACATCTGAATCATAGGGGTGCCAGAAGAGCAAGAAATTGAAAACTTATTTGAACAAATAATGGAGAATCCCCAATCTGGCAAAGGAAATAGACTTCCAGGAAGTACAGGAAGCTCAGAGAGTTCCAAAGAAGTTGGACCGAAGGAAGCATACACCAAGGCATGTCATAATTACATTACCCAATATTAAAGAGAAGGAGAGAATCTTAAAAGCAGCAAGAGAAAAGGAGACAGTAACCTACAAAGGAGTGCCCACAAGACCATCAGCTGATTTCTCAAAAGAAACCTTGCAGTAAAGAAGAGTCTGGAAGGAAGTATTCCAAGTCATGAAAGGCAAGGACCTACATCCAAGATTACTCTATCCAGCAAAGCTATCTTTTAGAATGGGAGGGCAGATAAAGTGCTTCCCAGATAAGGTCAAGTTCAAGGAGTTCATCATCACCAAGCCCTGATTAAATGAAATGTTAAATCTAAGAAAAAGAAGATCAAAACTATGAACAGTAAAATGACAACAAACTCACATCAACAACCAAACCTAAAAAAAACAAAAACAAAAACAAATTAAGCCAACAAATAGAACAGGAATAGGATCACAGAAATGGAGACTACATGGAGAATTCTTAGTGGGGAGGGGACAGGGAGGACTGGGGGAAAAGATACAGGGAATAAAAAGCATAAATGGTAGGTGCAAAATAGACAGGGGTAGTTTAAGAACAGTATAGGAAATGGGGAAGCCAAAGAATTTACATGCATGACCCATGGACATGAACTAAGTTGGGAGAATCCTGGTGGAAGGGAGGGGGGGTACATGCCAGAGGGGAATAAAAGGGAGGGGGAAAAAATGGGACAACTGTTAGAGCATAATAAATAAAATGTATTTAAAATAAATAAGTATATAAATGTCAGAAGAGGTTCAACCTAGCAGAGATTTTCAGATCCAGGATTTACTGCTGAAAGACATGTGGAAGGGGCCCTGTATTAACTTGACAAGCTGAGGGAAGGCCTGTGAGGAAGCCTTACAAACTCAAAGGCATAACTTAACCACAAAGGATGGGCTAAAATTGAAACTTATTAATTAAAAGCATTTCATGTCTGGTACTCATGTCTTATGCCAGTATTTTTCCCTAACAAAGGTCAATCTTTACCTTAACTAAGCCTGTCTATTGTTTCTTGGCATCTATGATAACATACCTCTGGAATGTCAAGGTAACTTCCTTTCTTCCCAGACCTCTAGGGCACAAGCTGAGGCCACAAATCCCCTGTTGTTATTGTTATCATGTTAATCCTTGACTGTTAACTATTTTTACTCACCTATGTAAAAGAGTATGTGTCTATGCTTCACCTTTTATCCAATCCCAGAGGTTTTCCTGTTTTGCTTTTTCCTGCCTCCCCTAATATATCACCAATGGACTTCATTTAACCCTCCTTTGATTCTAATGTATAAAATAAGATGTTAAACTGCCATTCTCCAGAGCATTTCTCAATTAGTTGAAATATTGCTTCCCAGCAATTGTCATCAGTTTGGCTCCAATAAACTCACCAAAAATTCTCTATGGATTTGAATGTTTCTTTTTTTTCCTTTCCTTTTGAATTTTATTTTTTAAGTATATTTTATTGATTATACTATTAGAGTTGTCCCAATGTCCACCCTCTCTTCCCCCCCCTCCGCCCAGTACCTCCCTTCTGTCCAGCAAACCTCCCCTTAGTTCATGTCCATTTGTCATGCATATAAGTTCTTTGGCTCCTCCATTTCCTATACTTTTCTTAACATCCCCCTATCTATTTTGTACTTACCAATTATGCTTCTTATTCCCTGTAACTTTTTCCTCATTCTCCTCCTTCCCCTCCCTGCTGATAACTATCCAGATGATCTACTTATCTATGATTCTATTCCTGTTGTGGTTGTTTACTTTGTTTTTGTTTTTTAGATTCAGTTGTTGATAGTTGTGAGTTATCATTTTAATGTTCATAGTTTTGATCTTCTTTTCCTTAAATAAGTTCCTTTAACATTTCATATAATAAGGGCTTGGTGATGATGGACTCCTTTAGCTTTCCCTTGTCTGGGAAGCACTTTATCTGCCTTCTATTCTAAATGATAGCTTTGCTGGATAGAGTAATTTTAGTTGTAGGTCCTTGCTTTTTAAAACTTTGCATACTTCTTGCCAGTCTCTTTTTGCCTGAAAGGTTTCTTTTGAGAAATCAGCTGATAGTCTATGTGAACTCCTTTGTAGGTTGCTCTCTGCTTTTCCCTTGCTATTTTAAGATTCTTTATCTTTAACCTTTGACTACTTAATTATGATGAGTCTTGGTGTGGTCCTCTTTGAGTCCAACTTGTTTGGGCCTCTCTGTGCTTCCTGGACTTGTATGTCTATTTCCTTTGTCAAATTAGGTAAGTTTTCTTTCATTATTTTTTCAAATAAGTTTTCAATTTCTTGTGTTTCCTCTTCTCCTTCTGGCATCCCTGTAATTCAGATCTTGACACATTTGGAGATGTCCCAGAGTGACCTTATTCTCTCCTTGTTGTTTTGAATTTTTGTTTCTACTTTATGTTCTGGTTGACTGTTAATTTCTTCCTTCTGTTCCAATTCACTGATTTGAACCCTGGCTTCCTTCCCTTCACTATTGTTTCCCTGTGGATTTTTCTTTTATTTTAAAGTTTTTTTAAAAGATTTTATTTAATCATTTTTAGACAGAGGGGAAGTTAAGGAGAAAGAGGAGAGAAACATCAATATGTGGGTGCCTCTTGTGTGCCCCCACTGGACACCTGGCAACACAGGGATGTACCCTAACTGGGAATTGAACTGGCAACCCTTTGGCTTGCAAGCTGGCTCTCAATCCACTGAGCTGCACCAGCCAGGGCCCTATGGATTTTTCTTTATTTCACTTAGTGTAGTCTTCATTTCTTCCCTTATGATTTTGCCGTACTCAGTGAGATCTCTAAGCATCCTAATCGCCAGTATTTTAAACTCTGCATCTGATAAATTGGCTGTCTCCATTTCATCTAGTTCCTTTACTGAGGTTTTGTTCTGTTTTTTTATTTGAGCCATATTTCTGTGTCTCCTCAATTTGGTAGCCTCCATGTGTTTGTCTCTGTGTATTAGGTAGAGCTGCTTTGACTCTCTGTGTTGGTCCACCTGTTAATTTGTATGGGGCAGATCTTTAGCTAATCATCTGGGTGGGGCAGCCCACTTCAGTGGTTTGTGGCTTTGTATGCGGGGGTGGGGCCAGAGAGGGGACAATGATGGTGCCTGACTGCTAGAGGCTTGTTTGGCACTTGCCCCGCTTCCAGTCACTTATGCGAATGGCACCCCTCTAGCTGTTCCCCTGGTGGTGATTCCCAGAGTGTGTAGGTTTGCGTATGTTCTAGGACCCTGCAGTCCCTTTAAATGGACTCTTCTGAGAGACCCGCAGTTTCTTCCACCAGCCGAATCCCTACTGGTTTTTTATAGGCAAGAGTTTTAAGAATTTATTTTCCCAGCTCTGGAACCCTGGGCTGCACAGTCTGGCCTGTGGCTAGCTTCCCAGGTATCCCTAAGGTGGGGCAAACTCTTCCACCACCTGGTTGCTTCCACCTCACTGCCACCACATGTCCTCTCTGCCCCAGTTCCCTATCTCTGTCTTTCCTACTCGTTGGATGAATATGTCTTCTTTAAATCCTTGGTTGTCAGCCCTGGCTGGTGTGTCTGGGTGGGCTGAGCACCGGCCTGCAAACCGAAAGGTCGCCAGTTCGATTCCCAGTGAGGACACATGCCTGGGTTGCAGGCCAGGTCCCCAGTTTGGGGGTGTGTGAGAGGCAACTGATCTCTCTCGCAGATTGATGTTTCTCTTTCTCTCTTCCTTCCCCTCTCTCTAAAAGTAAATAAATAAAAATAAAAATAAAAAAAATCCTTGGTTGTCAGACTTCCATACAGTTCAATTTTCTGGCAGTTCTGGGTGTTTTTTATTTTGAAGTTAGTTGTAATCCTTTTTATGGTTGTGCAAGGAGGTGAAGGTTGTCTGCCTACACCTCCACCTTGACTGGAAGTCTTGAATGTTTCTTAAGCTGACAGACAGAACCACCAGAGGAGACAGCAGAAAATAATCATCTTTTGTTGGTACCTTGCATGAATAAACTACAGCACCAGGGATGGGAAGACAGTCATGCTGGAATCACACCACTCCCATTATTGCAAACCAAAATTAATTTTAGACTGTAATAAAGTATTTGAGCAAAAAGGAACTACAGCCAGGAGAAAGAGATTCAGGTAGCAACCTAAATTTGTGTTCCACTGACAAAAAAGGGAAGCCAAGTTTTTTTATAATAAAGGCTCCCTCTCAGATTCTCAATTAGGTCTGTTTTATGTAAATGAGGCTTTCAGTCTGTACAGTTCTGATTGGACAGGGCAGATCTCAGTCCACTGGTTGAAAGATGAAAGCAAGTTT
The DNA here is from genome assembly GCA_007922815.1 of Macrotus californicus. NCBI lineage: Eukaryota > Metazoa > Chordata > Mammalia > Chiroptera > Phyllostomidae > Macrotus > Macrotus californicus. The sequence goes on from VMDR010004897.1 coordinate 19,981, forward strand.
TCCTCACAGTGGTCAACTAAAATGGCATAAACAAGAGTGGAATAATGGGGGAAGTTTCAGTGTGACATTTTTCCTGATATATAGAGTAATGAGAAGCTCCCATCAGCAAATGAGTGTTATGCTGTTATTATTCATAGTGGATGGGTCTTTGATTGACCATGGGGAGTATATCTCAGCAGATAAATTCCTTCTCAGGGTTCACATCAAATGAATCTTTTTTTTCTCCATGTCCACAAACACGTGTGACTTTCTAAAGCATCTAAGGTACTTGCCAGTTCCTGCTCATTAGGTCCATTCAACAAGATGTCACCAATGTAACGGATCAGTGTGATCATCTACGGAATGTCAGGAAGGTGAAGTTTCCTCCAAGCAAGATTATGGCAGAGAGGATAGATGACATAACCCTGAAGCTTGACAAATGAAGATATATTTTTACCCCTGAAATACCTTTATCCTGACTGATTCAGTTGCCATTTTAACCACTGCAATGTGAGGATGAAGTACATTGAGGTTGCAAAATAATATGAGCTCTTACCAAAAAGAAATCTTAAATCTCTAGACTCAGAGAAGGAAGTAAGATTGTTTTAAAATAATGTTGAATAAACAAACTGTGGCAAAATCATTCAATATGTATTTAGTATTCATTCAATATGTGTTGAATGGTATAGTAGTGCAGTGAAGAAAAAGAATAAACTATAGTTGCATATAACCAAAGAGATGAATTTCTGGAACATAATGTCAAACAAAAGAAACCGACACAAAAGAATATACACTGTATAAGCCCATTTCTATGACATTCAAGAATAAGCAAAGCTAACCTTTGGTGATAGAGGTCAGAATAATGGTTATCTTTTGAAAAGGGAGCTGGGCAGAGGTACAAATGGAGCCTTCTGAGCTGCTGGAAATTTCTATATCTAGGAGTATTTATAGAACAAATGGATATGTGACTTTAGCTTTCCAACTTGGTTTCATTTATTTCACTGGTAATACTAGTAGAAGTTTAGAAACTTTTTGAAGTTTGTATGGACAGAGTTGACTCCATCTTGAAGCTCACCTGCCATCTTAACTTCTGAGTGAATAAACCTGGATTTTGATGGCCTCCTTCTCCCCAGGGGAACTCTGGAATGTGTAGAGGCTTCTGGCTAATTATGGAATTCCCATTTACCCCTCCTCTGAGGTGAGGCACCCTTTATGTTATACATCTCTTAGTTCACCCTGGTGTCAGAGCCTCCCTGTGTCTTGTCCCTTTGTTCCCTCTGATCACCCACACCTTTCTTTCTTAGCACATAGGTCTATCTCTAAGAGATCAGTGGAGAAAAGCAAGTGGTCTTGCGGGTAAAAGATGGAGAGACCTGAACATGCTGCTGTGCCCAGGTACCACGTTTCTGTACATAAGTTCCCTGTCAAACATATTAACCAACAAGCTAAATTTGTTTGCCTCATTCTTTGGTCTCTCAGTCCCTTTCGTGTTTGAGCACCACTTTGCATATATGGTCCTTTCATGGAACAATGTTAAATCGTGTACCCAGGTGACATGCATAGTTTAAAAATACATCTTATCAGAGTAATATGGTCTAATTTTACCACATACAAAATACTGTGGGTCTTATTAGTTTAATTAAACTACTTTATATTTCTGAAATAACCCATATACTCATTTATATATACAGATAAAGACTTATTTTAATCAAATAAGGATTCATCATTCCTTTGAAGTGCTCAACTGGACTTACCTTGTGAAGGGCACAAGGGAGACAGGTGCCATCTCTGTGGATTACAGCCACTCTGCGCTGGCCTTTTGTGAGAACTGGGACACAGATTCAGACTCTGTCTCCTACCAAGACCAGACTCGTATCACCCTGGAAAGTGAAATAGATGAAATCTGCATCACCCAACAGTATCTCCTGTGAAACCTATTTCTTTAATCGGATTGGCAAATGCCTTCAGTGCTTCAATGCATTGCTCCTCCAAAGTGCAAATCAAAAAGAATGTGTGTTTCTGGTGTGCAGGCTAATTTTGCCCTTATCACAATATCCTAATATTTACTAATGAAGCTCACAGCTATTAGCATTTTTGACACGCTAATCCTATAACAGCTTTATGTGTATAAACTTATTTAAATATCATAACAATCCTGAATTAGATACTGCTACAAAACCCATTTTACAGATGATAAACAAAGTCAATGACATATTAACTTGCCTTAGGTTCACAGATAATCAGTGTCAGGGTCGGAATCTGAATACATGCAGTGTGATTCCAAAGTGCTCGCTCTTTCTTCTTTCCATTCCTTTTCTTTCTCTCTCTCTCTTTTCTCTCTTCCATCCATCTATCCTTCCTTCCTTCTACCTTTCTTTCTTTTTTAAAGATTTTATTTATTCATTTTTAGAGAGAGGAAGGATGGGAGAACGAGAGTGAGAAAAACATTGATGTGCAAGAGATACATCAATCAGTTGCTTTTTGAATGCTCCCAACTGGGGACTTGACCCGCAACCTAGGCATGTGCCCTGACTGGGAATCGAACCAGTGACCTTTTGGTCCACAGGCTGGCACTCAATCCACTGAGCCACACCAGCCAGGGCCAGAGTGAACTTTCTCAATAACTACCATATATTCTTTTTTTAATGGAGATATAATTGACATAAATTGTTTAAATTTAAGTTACAGTGCACTGAGTTGCTACATTCATATGTTGCAATATTATTAATTACTGTAGAGTTAGCTAACACTTCTACCATGTCCTATAATTACCATTTCTTTTTGTGGTGAGAACAATAAGATCTAGTCTCTTACCATATATTTTTAACCATTCAAGGTAATAAATGATGGAAAGATGTGCATTAAGGAGGCAGATGATGTGTTTCGAGGTAGTTTTGGTAAACAGTGGTACAGCTATATCGTAACAGATTGGGATGACATTTCGGAACCATGTAGAGAGCTTGGGCCAGCTAGCTTTTCTGCAGTTCACCTTTCCCACCTGTTCCCAGTGCTTGATGGCTTTCTTCTTCACTTATTCATTCAAGCTACAGACAATTATATCCCTACTGTGTACAACCAGATTTATTATATGTAGGAGTTGAGAATATAAATAAGACACAGCGTCTCCTAAATAAGATGTATATTGCCCTTAGTTTCTTCCTCCAGTTCATAATTTGTTTACCTTTACATCATTTGCTTGCTGATGTGAGGTGACCCCAAAGTGGCTTTTTAAAAATCCCAACCTTTACCTTTTGGTATTAAGCAACAGTAGCAGCATCTAGGTCCTACTTCTCAATAAAATGCCTTTTTGACTGTACAAAGCAAGGTTTTCTTCTGGTTTAGTTCCATCATTCACCTCCCCACAGCTTGATAATCAGGAACCAATAGCTCTTATCTGTGGGGTGTTCAATGACAATATAGTATTGCCCTTGCAGCAATAGTTAAGGCCCTTTTTCACATGCCATATTTTAAGACTTTCAGCTGGAAAGACCTTCACTATTTGAAATTTATTCTGATTATTATAAGTCAGGATTCAGTCTTATTCAAAAACAAACCAAGAAACTGACCTCTGGCTATTACCTCCTACATTCCTGGCTTTCAGCCATATGAACATCTCATTTGTAGATTTTCAGGCTAGGGTTGGAAACTGGAAAATGTGGCCTCAACAGCAGATAAAGCATGTCAAGACTGAGAGGAATTATGAAGACTGCTATAGAAATCACTTTTTTAAAAAAAGGTCACTTGTTGTACAAAGCACTACAGTTTCTTTCTGTCTCTCTGGTTCTTTACCAGGTTCTCTTTGAGAGTCCCAGGTCCAAGAGGGACCAGTCAGACATTGTTCCCTCAGTTTTTGTAGCCCACAATTATGTAAAAGTGTGTAAGACTTTTATACTTGAGTACATATTGCATTTTTATATTACTTTTCTTTGCTGAGGACAAACATGTTAAGGATTCCCTTGTGCATAAACAGAATAGCAAAACATAAAACTGTGGGCTCAAGTGTTGTTAACAAGACTGGCATTGCTTTAAAACAAGTAAAAGATTTTTAGTGCAACTCCGTCCGTGATTAAAAATAGAAATGCTAAGTCATCAACTCAAACCAAATAACAAGTACGTGGAATTAAAATAATTTATTCTTAATTTTTAAAAAATGTTATTGTTCTTTTTGAGGTCCTTGCCCTGCTAGCGCTGAGGAATGTGCTTAGTCGCTTTACTGAATAATCCTGTACTGTGGGTAATTCCACTGAGGTCATCTCCAGCCTAGGAGTTCTGAGGGACAGGGCAAAGATACGGACTACTGACAACCCCCGAAAATGAACGCAGTTGGCCCTTCCCGGACCATGAGGAAGCTGGCCCCAGGCCTGGGACCCTCCTGAAGGACTTCGCGGGCCAGATGGTCGGCTTGATTTAAGGTTGGTCAGAGCTGCTCTTTCCTGGCTGCTTTGGAAGGCCACGGCCGGGCTGGGCGAGGCGACAGGAGCCTCGGCGCTGGGGGAGAAAAGCCGTGGACGGCGAAGGGTTGCACCCTAAAGCAGGGAGAGGTGCAGCAGCCAGGCCAGAAACCCAGGCCGGCGTCCGCTGCCGCCCGCCGGACCCGCCGGGCAAGTCCCGGCGCGCCCACCGCTCGCTCACGTAGCCGGGACGCCCGGCGTACACTCCGCCTCCCGACGTGCCAGCGGGCCCTGGGCACGTCCGGTCAGTTGTTGGCGGCGCCGGCCTCCTTTCGCTCCCCGCCGCAGGTCCCTCTTCATTCCAACTGCCCAGGATTGGGCCCCACCGCGGCAAAACAGCCTGCCAGCCTCCGCTCCAGCCAATAGAGTGCGCCGACGGGGGCCACGTGACAGCACCGGAGCGGTGCTCCGTCGGCGCCCCGATCTCGATGGTTTTCGCAGCTCGCCTAGAGGGCGTGGAGTCCGCTGGAGAGCTCCCGCGTCCGTCCTCCATTACCGCACTGCCTCCGGTGGCTGCTGGGATACCGGCGCCGGGGCTGGGCAGCGCTCAGTCCTCCAGCTGCCCGGGAGTACCTCCCGCTCCTCCGCCGCGGCCCGCCGGCCTCCTTTGCCCCGCCCTGTCCGCGCCGCGCGTCCGGCCCGCTCGCGGGCCCGCTTCTTTCGGGAGCCCCCACCCAGGCGCATGGCTCCATGAAGCAGAAGACAGAGCGCGAGAGGTGCCGTCCGCCCCGGCTGCGCCTGGACCAGGAGAGAAGGTGGGGAATTCGGGCTGCGCCTCCTCCGCCGGGCTTCCTCAGCCGGGGGAGCGGAGCGGCCGGGCTGCAGGCCCCTGGGGTCAAGGTGACGGTCCGGCCAGCCTGGGGTCAGGGACCCTAGGCGCCCGGGAAAGGAGGCGACAGGCGGGCGAGGCCTGCGGCCCGCGTGTCCCCTGCTGAGGGCGGTGGTCTGAGGCACGGCTGGGAGTGGCGGGCGGCGGCCTCTGCCCTGGGCGGCGAGGCGAGGCGAGGCTCCTGCTCCTTTCCTCGCGCTCGAGGTAAACAGTCTCCGGTCCCAGTAAAGTTTGGGGGTCTCCGGCGCCTCCTGGCGGCCCCACCCGCCGCCCCCTCCTCCTCGCTCCTCCTCTCCCCTCCCCCCGCTCCCTTCAGCCCGGCGTCTGAATTCCATCCCAGCGGCTCGGCCCCGCTGCCCTACCCGTCGCTGGGCTGTCTACCCTGCTCCTCCTCCCAGCTCTCCGTACTCTTCCTTCCTCGACCCCTTTTTCTTACTTTTCACCTTTTCCTCTTGGTCTGCTTTTTCCCTGCTCGTCCCGGTCTCTCTCTTCCTCACTCTGTCTCGTCCTTTTCTTGCTTCATTCTCTTTCTCCTCCTCTTCTTCTTTTTTTTTTTTTGCCAACCCCATCTTCAGTCTCTCCTTCCTTACCTACCCATAGCCCCCGTTTCCTTTGTCCCTCCACCTTACACGTTTTGGGGTTTTTTGCCTCTCTCCTTCCCAGGTTGTGGGGTTTGCCCTTCATTCCCTGCCCTTCTCAATTCTGCGACCTTATCGGAACTCCTCACGTTGCCACACTCACCCCTTTCTCCCGGTGGGCCTATCCTTTTCCCTGCCCTCTTCTGGGATAGAGTGGGTGGGGCCGGGAGTCTCCTGCTTACATCTTTGGGAATAGCTCAGTTCTCTACTAATGAGGATGGGGAGAGTTGGTGAAGAGATTTATGCAAGACTAAGGGTAAGGATGGATGGCTGTTACTAACATTTTTCTTTTCCATCTGGAATAACATGTCCTCAGGGCCTGGCCCTGGCATGCCATCCAGTAATTCTTCAGCACTATTTTTGCAAAGGATTTGGGAATATGTTTGTATTCTGAAACCAGTGGAGAGCCTTGAAGTGGTATATCTTGGCCTGAGAGCAAGTTTTGATTTAAATTAGTGGTGGAAAAGTTTTAATGTGTATCTCATGTTCAGGTTCATTAAAATCTTTGATCTTCAATGTTCTCACTTCTTGGTGATTCAGTGCAAGGGACTGCCATTGCCGCCTTTTATTTAGATTTTGAAATGTTTTGAAGTAAAGCAAGCCTGTTCCTTGGCTACTTGTTTCTTTAGAAATTGCATTGTTGAGCCCTGGCTGGTGTGGCTCAGTGGATTGAGTGCTGGCCTGTGAACTGGCCTGCAAACGGAAGGGTCACTGGTTTGATTCTCCGTCAGGGCACATGCCTGGATTTTGGGCCAGGTCCTTGGTTGGGGGCTTGCAAGAGGCAACTGATGGGTGTTTTCTCTCCCTCTTTCTCCCTCCTTTCCAGTCTCTCTAAACATAAATAAATAAAATATTTTTTAAAAATTGTATTGTAGTTTTTCAAAAACCACCTCTTAACCTCTACACTACCTTGATTTTGTTTATTCACTACACCTGCATTTCCATCTTAGGTACAGGAAGAAGGAATGGAATCAAAAGGAAGAACATTCATTTCAGAGACAAAGTAGCTCCCCTCTGTTGTAGCTGTTCCCCTGGAAATACAAACTTTCTGCTTTCAGTGAGTATCACATTGAATATTAGGAATAGAATTTATTTTTTTGTTGTTATTTTTGTTTTTGTTTTAGACCTGTGTTAGGGTATAGGTTTTATTTGGTTCACTTGAATCTTTGTAGTTGAGTGAGAGGGTCCTAATGTGGACGAAGTTCCTTCAGCTTGTTCTCTTTTAAAAATAATTGAAATATGTAAAGATAAGTTTATTGTCCATAATCCCAACAGAATGACCTACAACCTAAATGGTGGTGTAGCATCACACTTACCCTCTATGTTTTTAGTACAGAAGTCTGACTGTGCTCCCTCCCAAATTACTACTGCATTTTTTTTTTTAAGACAATCAAAGAGCACAACTCAGATTAATGCAATTCCTCTCCAGGTTAATTATTGGGTCTCTAACATACAGTTTTAATCTTAAGAGATTTTTGGAACATTTTGCCCTAAGTCTGTTATGGTAATACTATTATCTTGAAAAAAATTCTACATTTGAACAAAGTTCTGGAAAAATGTTTATTACTGTTGCATCCCCTTGAGTTTATTAATGTTATGCCAGGACTTGTAAGAGAGTTTTTCAGAGTGCTTCACATCAAATTGGAGCCTCACAAACCATCTGTTGGAGGAGGGGGCAGGGAAGAAATACTTTCCTTTTACAAATCAAAGAACAGGCCCAGAGAGATCTGGCACCTTGCCACAGGGCACATAGTAAAGAAAGGGGGTCTGAAAACAAAACCTTTGACTCCTATATTTGTGTTTTTCTTTAAACTAAGCTGACATGAAAATGTAAAGTTCTGTGCAGTTTTCCAAATCTGTAACTTTTAAAGCAATTATAAAGGTAGATCTGTATTTTGCAGGGCAGTTTTTCACACAGCAAGTGTTCTGTATGTGATGTGTGTGATAGAGTTTCCAAAACTATAGAAACAGTTATTTGAAGTGATTACCACAGTTTGTGGTGTGTATTTTTTGTTTTGTTTTTTTAACATTATTTATTCTATTACAGTTGTCCCAGTTTCTTTTTTTTTTTCATTTTGCGCCCCCTCCACCCAGCCCACCTTTGTCACCCACAGTCATTCCCCTCTCCCTTGTCCATGTCCATGAGTCATTCATACATGGTCTTATTTGTGGCTTTTTCATCTGACTGTTTTTTGGAAGAGTTCCATAAGTAGGCCAGAATTGCAGCTCAGGTGCTTTCTTACTACTCATGGTGCAATTATTGGGTTGGCCAAAAAGTCCGTTTAGTTTTTTCCATAAGAAAATACACATTTTTCATTTTCACCAATAACTTTATTGATTTGGATATTTTAAGTATGTTGGCTATCTCCTGCTATTGGCTTCTAGTGGGTAGAGGCCAGGCTAAACATCTTCCATTGCATAAGACAGCCCCACAGCAAAGAATTATTTGGCCAAAATGTCAGCAGTGTCTAGAAACTTTGCAAACCACTTGACATGATCAAACAGTCATAGCACCTTCTCTATATATACTGCACAGATCTTCTTTTATGTTTCAGTTGTATTCCTACCTTTTTTAAAATAATAAAACAGCCCTGGCTGGTGTGGTTCAGTGGATTGAGTGCCAGCCTGGGAACCAAAGGGTGGCCAGTTCAATCCCCAGTCTAGGGCACATGCCTGGGTTGCAGACCAGGTCCCCAGTAGGGGGTGTGCAAGAGGCAACCACACATTGATGTTTTCCTCCCTCCTTTCCCCTCTCTAAAAATAAATTTTAAAATATTTTTAAAAAATAATAAAGCATAATATGCCAAAAATGTTTTCTTCCATCTTAAATATTAAAATTGGTACACAAAAATTCACCACTTTTAATTTTTATTATTTTTTTAATGCATGCTGATATGACAATGTTAGAATACAGTCTAACAAAATTGTTTCAGAGTTTTGGCTAACCCAATATTGAATTTTTGTTTTAATACTCTGTCACAAAGGAAACAACTATCTTGTTTCCTTCTGTATGAAGCTTGATTTGAACAGACATCTGGACACCAAATAGAGGAAAGAATTCAGAAACCACCTTTTCTTTGCCTCTTTCCTACCTTACAAATCTCTTTGGTATAAGGTCATGCCCTCTAATAAACTGTTTCGTAGCTTGTTTTCAAAAGGTGAGACTAGAGTTTACTTTTTACCTCCAAGCTTTTCTAGATATTTTAATCTGGTTATTGTTTGAAATCTTGCTACTTGGATGCAGTGGTTCTATTAGTATTCAGTACATATCAAGACTTCTATAATAATAGCATATTTATCAAGTTTAGTTTCTTTTTAGTATAAGCTTAAAAGAGGACCCAGGTAGAATAGAACTGTGTGCAACTCTCAGCATAATATTCTTTCTTATGTTTTCTGACATTCACAATGAAAGGAACAGTGGATGACTTACAAGTTGTTGCTGTCCAAAGAGGAAAAGCATTAGGTCATTGAAGTAATATCACATGTTAATAATGATATTTTAGACTACAAGGTGGTTCCTAATAGAAGTTCATTATGAAGACACTTATTTCTGTACATGTGGTAAGAACTCAGAGTTATGTTGTTTTTGGAACCGACCCTACTTTTATTGATAGAGGTAGTGGTAGTATTGGTTATAGTAGATACTTTAAATAGTAGTTATATGCCAAAGAACTGCTAGATGCTCTTCATATCTTGCACATTGACTACTCACAAATAACCCTGTGTGGTACCAGGAGCCCAGTTCCACAGAGATATGACACTTTGCCTGAGTTTGCATAGCCAGTATGTGGCAGGTAATAGTTAGGATTTGAGCCTAGAATGTAGCCCCAGAACCTAGGTTCTGTTTTCTGAAGATGCGAGCTGCTATAGGAAGACATCAATTTGGCATTTTTGTTTGTTTTTAGATTTTATTTTGAGAGGGAGAGAAACCTCGATTGGTTGCCTCTCTTGTGTGTCCTGACCTGGGACCAAACCTGCAACCCAGGCATGTGCCTTGACTGGGAATGGAACCCATGATCTTTCCCTTTGAGGCACGACACACAACCAGCTGAGCCACACTGGTCAGGGCAGAAGACGGCAGCTTGTTGTTCATAGTACTTAGGGGTCTTAGAAGAGGCCCCCTAGTGAGGGAGGAAGGTCCTCTGCCCAGCCAGCCACTTCAATCATGGTGTCCTCACATCTTCCCCTCAATACTGGTCTTTATACCTTATTTGTCAACATCAGCAAGTTATAAGACATCATTTGTATTAATTCCTGAAATCATACATTGCCCTCAAGGCAAATAAAAGGGCCCCATCATTCATAAAGAAAGAATAAAAATTCTTCCCAAGTGCAGTTGAGAAAGAAGGTTTGGCCTGTTAAAGGAAAGCCTTTAGCAACCTAAAGGCAAATATCACCTGAGGCCAAGTCCAGGACTGGCCAGTTACTGGAGTGTTTCAGCAAAGAAGACAACTGCCAGCATAAATCAAACAAAGAAGTTAATATACGGGATATTTGACCTAATGTTTTAATGAATTGTCACATTGGCTATCCATTTTGCTATGAATGAAGCCATTCCTAGGTTTTGAACAGAGTTGACATTGTTAAAAAGAATAGATATTTAAAATTTAGCTTCAGTTTCTGACACACTCCACAGTTAGCACACTACAATGGAGCCCAGTATCTAAGGACTACAGCACAGAGTTTTGTACCATAAACTTTTTTTTTTATAAAAAAGAAAAATTTGCCTTGTCTGGTGTGGTCCAGTGGGTTGAGCGCCAGACTGAGAATCAGATGGTTGCCTGTTTGATTCCTGGTCATAGGCATGGGCCTGGGTTACAGGCTAGGTAAGAGGCAGCTGTTAGATGTTTCTCTCCCTCTTTTCTCCTTCCCTTTCCCTCTCTAAAAAATAAATAAAATCTTTTCTTTATTATTTATTGAAGATTTATTTGTGTATTTTTAGAGAGAGGGAAGAGAAGGAGAGACACATCAATCAGTTGCCTCTCACATGTCCTCAGTTTGGGGCCTGGTCCGCAACTCAGGCACGTGGCCTGACTGGGAATCGAATCAGCGACCTTTCAGTTTGCAGGCTGGCACTCAATCCATTGAGTCACAGCAGCCAGGGCTAAAATCTTTTTTTTTTTTTTTAAGGCAACCTTACATGAAATAACTAGGAGATCTGTAGATAAAATGGCTGGTGTGTATATGTAGGACCCTGAGTTAAAGTGTTGTGAAAGACAAAACACAAATGCCACCTAGCCTCTGAGACTAAAGTTGAGGATGATTTCATTGTTGACTGGAATTAAAGTGACCATAGAACCCTGTTCAAGTTCCCTGCAGAAAGGGAGGAAGAGTCTGCATCTGGTTTTTGTTACAGACCCTGAAAGGAGGGTAGGACACCTGAGCGTTGCATGTTAGGTAAAGGTGTGGTGACTTTTCAACACTGACAACATACTGTATTCAACACTTGATAGTTTAGGAAGTCTCAAGTGAACAGGTAAAACAGTAACATATTTCCTCCATCGTTTTGTGAAAGTATGAATTTATCTCCATGTGATGGAAATCCATTTTACCTCGCTCATTCTCGATGAACTCAAGTGAACAGAGGAAAATAAGATCACTACTACTGGCTGTTAAAGTAGCCTTTGAGTTTAGCTTTGAAAGTAAGGAAATGAAGGCTTGAGAGAGTGTCAGTGATATATGTGTCTGTAAGGTGAGGGTTTTTACACTTAATTACAGTTATTTCAGGTGAACTGACTTCACACTAACCATTTGGTTACTCCTACTGTTATCAGAGTGCCATTGTTGGTAGTTTTTATGAAGTTTTTGGAAAGAGTGAAGAATTCCCACACCATTTCAGAAGAGATGTTGAATATGTCGTTAGGGGCATTATTATTATTTAAGCTGGTCAGACAGCAGGTTTGTCTATTATATTGAAATTCTGTTATTCTGAGGTATCTTACACTGTACTCAGACACCAAGCTGTTGGAGAAACAGCTCTCTTATCACTGTAGGTTGGTCCTGGAAGCAGAGTCTGGGTCTGCTTGGTTGTGGTGAGATGCTAGCTTTGTTGGAATAGGCTTAGAAGGATCTCCAGCCTAAAGAAAAAATTTTTATGGAATTAGTGGATAATGGTTAATGTTGTAAATACAAAGTATTTACTACCAGCACCCTGTTTTATTTTACATTCTTTATTGTACTTCACTTAATATTTGCTTTATACTGACAGATAAAGTATTGGCCACCTAAAAAACATGCCTTCAAAATAATTGAGTGGAGGAGGGGAGATGGACTGAGTAGGTAGGCTACAGATGAGAAATATTAAAGTTGGATTTTGGGTTCATTATGCTGTTTTATTTTGTTTGTATTTTGAATTTCCATAGATTTAATTTTATAGAATAAATTTTTTAAGTGACAGAGAACGTTGGTAGTGCTGCCTTTGGTCACTGATTGAGAATATTGTTTGAATTGTTTGCTTAAGTGATCTCCTGAAAAATGCGTGGGCCTAAAGAACCACAAGATTTGAGTTGGTTCTTTTTTTTTTCCCAGAATATATATATAATTGTTGTCTACATTTTCCCCCCACCTCCCACCCTCAAACCTAAACATAAGTATTAAGAACAAATGAGAGAAACAGATGTAGATAAGTAAAAATGTCAGCTAAATAAGGTTAAAATTATTATTTTTTATTGTGGAAGTACAGTTGTGTCCATTTTCCTCCCACAACTCTAGCCCATGCCACCCATCCCTACCTCCCACCCGCAATTCCACCCCCTTCTGGTTTTGTCCATGTGTCCTTTAAACATGTTCCTTGACGACCCTTCCTCTTTTCCCCCACATAATCCACATTTCTTTCCCTTCTGGTCACTGTCAGTTTGTTCTTTATTTCAATGTCTCTGGTTTTATTTTGCTTGCTTGTTTGTTTTATTGATTAGATTCCACTTATAGGTGAGATCATATAGTATTTGTCTTTCACTGCCTATCTTATTTTACTTAGAATAATGCTCTCCAGTTCTATTCATGCTGTCACAAAGGGTAGGAGCTCCTTTTTTCTTTCTGCTGTGTAGTATTCCATTGTGTAAATGTATCATCATTTTTGATCCACTCATTTACTGATGGGCACTTAGGTTGCTTCCAGTACTTGGCTATTGTAAATTGTGCTACTATGAACATTGCAGTGCATAGGTTCTTTTGAATGGGTGATTCAGGATTCTTAGGGTATAATCCCAGTAGTGGAAATGCTGGGTCAAAAGGCAGTTCCATTTTCATTTTTCTGAAGAAATTCCACAGTGGCTGCACCACCCTGTATTCCCACCAATAGTGAACTAGGGTTCACTTTTCTCCACAACCTCACCAGCACTTGTTTGTTGATTTGTTTATGATGGCCATTCGGACTGATGTGAAGTGGTAATCTCATTGTAGTTTTAATTTGCATCTCTCTGATGACTATTGATGCTGATTTTTTAAAGAGATGGAAGGAGAGAGAAAGGGAAACATTGATTTGTTGTGCCATTTATTGATGCATTTTTTGGTTGATTCTTGTTATGTGCCCTGACTGGGTATCAAACTCACAACCTTGGTGTATCATGACAATACTCTAAACAACTGAGCTACCTGATCAGGGATGGATGGGTTCTTTAATTTCAAAATTGTTGTTTGGGAGGGTGTGAGGAATTCTTAAATGTAATGAGTTGTGACCATGCCGACTGCAGGTCAGTAATTGCCATTGTGTGTAGTCAGAATATTGTTAGACTTCAGTTCATGAAAATCTTCTATTGTCTGTTGTGGGGTGTTTTGCTGCTCAGGTAGTTGATAACACCTGTTAAGGAACACCTGAGTTCCCACCATCTCCTAGCATTTAGTTCTTTCTTCAGATGCACTTTAGTGTAATGAGAAAGAGGAAATTTTTTTTAACCTTTGTGTTTCATCCATTCTCTTTTGTTTCTTTGAATTTTGGGCTCTTTAAAGGCAGAGCCTCTGAGTCCTATTGGCCCTGTTAAAACTACAGCTGTCTAGAGATAGTTCTGTTGTTTCATTAAACACAAGTCCTAAATCCCCTCCCTACAGTTACATAAAAGGTAGAAAGTCAAATAAGAGCTCAGAGATCTTAAAGTGACATCCATTGTGAACTCAAATGATAATGTCAGAGGAACTGGTAAATATTCAGGTGATGGCTTAGGTGTTGGTTTTGAATTTTTCCTGCTCCATTTTTCTTGGCAAGATTCTGCCACCTATTTGGCTAGCTCTTAGTATACCCTTGAATGCAGTTTGTTTTTCATCGTGCCTTTAGGAAAGGGACTGAATCCAACAGCTGTTATTGGCAGGCCTTACACTTCTTCGTGACTTGATGGGAAAACCCAGGCCTTGGAGTCTAACAGATAAGATTGTGGTCCTAATTTTAATTCTGCCACTTAGTGGTAGTCTAACATTGGGCAGGTTATCTGGCTTGTTAAGCCTGAGGTCCCACTTTGCTGAGTAGGTTTGAGGGTTTGTGAAACCCTGTTTAAAGAGCACCAGTGCAGCGCAAGTTCTGGCCCTCCAATAGTTCCTTATTTGTGAGAGCAGCTGAATAAATTGACACTTAATGTGTATGAAGTCCATCACATACATTAATCTCATTATCCTAACAACCACATGAGGCAAGTCCCGTTGTTCCCATTGTGCACAAACTGAGTCAGAGAGGTAATCCTGAGGGAACAGGATTTGAACCCAGGCCATTTGGCTTTGGAGTTCATATTTTCAACCAAGACGTTTTGCTTCCTCTCTTAATAGTCTGAACAAGACAACAGAGTCCATGATCAGAAACAGTATACTTTTTGGATGTTTTAATGGGTCAAGTACATAAGATTTTTTCAACAAGAAGACTGTTTCAAGCCACACGTGAAGTGAACAAGCTGTTTTTCCTTGGTTATAGACAACTTTCATCTCACTAAGAAATGCTATAGATACAAAAATGTGTATTGATCAGCATATATCAAGAAAATAAGTATTTGTAAAATGTTTGTCATTCAACTTAAAAATACCTAATTTGATTTAAAAAATTGTAGAGTTTATAACCAAAAACCTTTGTTGTAGAGTGATGTCTAAAAAGGCAATTATGTGCTATGTTTTCAAATCATAGAGAAAATTTTAGGTAGAATAATAGACATATAATTTGGGGAAGGGCCAGCACTAACTTTAATGATTTGAAAAAAAGCAGTATACTTTTCTCATCAACAGAATTTTATAAACTTTGGTATAATTGACATTGAAATAACTAGGATCTATTCTCCTGATTCTGTTGATTATTGACAGAACAGAAAGAGGACCATGGTCATGTTATAGCTATACATTTTTACCTTAGGCTTAAGGTGTGCTAAGAAAAAAGATTTAGTGACTTCCAGCCAAGATGGAGGCGTAGGTAGATACACTTTACCTCCTCGTACAACCAAAAGAAGGACAACAAATTTAAAAACAAAAAATAACTAGAACTGCCAGAAAATCAAACCTATAACCAAGGAGTTAAAAATTTATCCAGATTGGTAGGAGGGGTGGAGACAGGCAGCTGGGTCAGAGAGGAATAGCTGCAAGGTGGCACTTGGAGGACTGGGTTGGGCGAGGTGGTGGCTGGCAGAACAGGCCATCCCACAATTGCATGCGGATAATCCGGGAAGAACAACTGAGGAGTGAGACACACTGCACAACCCAGGTTTCCAGCGCAGGGAAATGAAGCTTCAAAAAACCTCTGACTATAAAAACCTGTGGGGGTTGCAAAGGCAGGAGAAGCTCCCAGGCTCACAGGAGAGTTCATTGGAGAGACCCACAGGGTCCTACAGTGTACACAAACTCACCCTCCCAGGAATTAGCACCAAAAGGGCCCAGTTTGCTTGTGGGTAGCGTGGGAAGTTATGAGAGCCACCCAAGAACTGAGCAAGTGGCATTCTTCCCTCTCCGACCCCTCCCCCACATACTGCACCACAACGCAGCCAAACAGGTTGCCTTGCACTGGCAAATACCTAAGGCTCTGCCCCTTACCATGTAACAGGTGTGCAGACACAACAAATATGGCCTAAATGAAAGAACAGGTCAAAGCTCAAAAAAATAGAACTAAGTGATGAAGAGATAGCCAACCTATCAGATGCAGAGTTCAAAACACTGGTAATCAGGATGCCCACAGAAAAGATTGAGTATGATTGAAAAATAGAGGAAAAAGTGAAGGCTGTGTAAAGTGAAACAGGAAAATGTACAGGGAACCAACAGTGAAGGGAAAGAAACGAGGATTCAAATCAATGGTTTGGAGCAGAAGGAAGAAATAAACATTCAGCCAGAATAGAATGAAGAAACAAGAATTCACAAAACTGAGGAGAGTCTTAGGAACTTCCAGGACAACATTAAACGTTCTAACATCTGAATCATAGGGGTACCAGAAGAAGAGGAAGAGCAAGAGATTGAAAAATGAAGGAGAACTTCCCCAATCTGGCAAAGGAAATAGACTTTCAGAAAGTCCAGGAAGTTCAGAGAGTCCCAAAGAAGCTGGACCCGAGGAAGCACACACATCATAATTACATTACCCAAGATTAAAGAGGAGAGAATCTTAAAAGCAGCAAGAGAAAAAACAGTAACCTACAAAGGGGTTCCCATAAGACTATCAGCTGATTTCTCAGAAGAAACTTTGTAGGCAAGAAGGGGCTGGAAAGAAATATTCCAAGTCATGAAAGGCAAGGACCTACATCCAGGATTACTCTATCCAGCAAAGCTATCATTTAGAATGGAAGGGCAGATAAAGTGCTTCCCAGGTAAGGTCAAGTTCAAGGAGTTCATCATCACTGAGCCCTTATATGAAATGTTAAAGGGACTTGCCTAAGAAAAAGAAAAAGATCAAAACTATGAACAGTAAAATGACAACAAACTCAAAACTATCAAGAACTGAACCTAAAAAATAACAAAAACTAAGGAAAGAACCAGAATAGGAACAGAATCACAGAAATGGACCTCACATGGAGGGTTGTCAGTGGGGAGGGTGCAAGGGAAGAATTGGGGAAAAGGTACAGGGAATAAGAAGCATAAATGGTAGGTACAAAATAGACAGGGGAGGTTAAGAATAGTATGGGAAATGCTGAAGCCAGAGAACTTATATGTACGACCCATGGATTTGAACTAAGGTGGGGGAATGCTGGTGGGAGGGGGTGTGCAGGGCTGAGGAGAACACAGGGGAGAAAGAAAATGGGACAACTGTAATAGCATAATCAATAAAATAAAAAGAAAAAAGATTAAGCATAAAAGATCCTCCAGTTCACATCATCAGATGGGACACTTTTTTTCTGGCCCATCTGATGCCACATTATGTTAAGGTAAGTAGCTTTACATATGTCTGCTTTGCTATGACAGGGCAGAATGGCTACCTCACAAAAGGACTATGAAGCTTGGGTCATTTGTATGAATAAAGGTTTCTACTAGGCTGTAACTTTTCTTGAATGAGCTTTTAAAAGGATAGAGAAATGTGCAGAAATTGAAGTGAGTTCAGAGAACCAAGGAAACTGAGTAGTATTGGAGGGTGATAGCTGTGGGGTACAGAAAGATGGGAGCCCTGTGTTAGAAGGTGTGCTAAAGCTCGCTCTTGAGAATAACAGCTAACTGCATTTCACCTTCACTAAGGTCTGGGGCTGAAATTACATATATATTTAGGTTAGTGCTGTGGAAGATGGTGAAGGATGTGGTTAACAAAGAAAAGCATGAAGATTCCTCTGGGATCCTTTAAAAATAGAGTGGTTCAGTTTGGATCCTATGAAATGGTAGAGAAAGCAACCTGATAAAGAGTCCGATGGGTCAAGTGCAATTTTTTAGTCATTTTTGAAATGTCCTCCATCATCTAGCTTCACAATGGCTGCCACCCAACTCTTTCTTCTGCCCAGGAGAGTCCTGGGCAAGAGAATTTTGTTGCCTACCTCCATTCATGATGATCATAGCTTTATGGGAATTTTGTTTTAAATGTCCCCTTTAGGAAAAGCTTGGGAGTTGCTGGTCTGGAACTCAGGGCATCTTGTAGCCCTGCTGGTCTGTGACCCTTTGTGACTATGTGACTTGGGTGAGAAAGAGAACTAATGACTCTTGCCTCTCTGTGGAGATTCTTTCTTTGGTTTTTTGTTTTCTCTTTTTGCCTTTGTTTTTTTATTTCTCTTTTTAGCTAACCATTTGAATTAATGTTTACCTATTCCTTTCTGGTTAGGGTTCTCTAGCATTCCAAACCTCAAGCACTGAATCAGGATGGGAAAAAGACGTTGTGTTCCTCCACTCGAGCCCAAGTTGGCAGCAGGCTGTTGTGGGGTCAAGAAGCCCAAATTATCTGGAAACGGAACACACACTCACGGGAACCAGTCCACAACTGTCCCTGGCTCTAGTTCAGGACCTCTTCAAAACCACCAGCATGTGGATGGCAGCAGTGGTCGGGAGAATGTGTCAGACTTAACTCTGGGACCTGGAAACTCTCCCATTACACGAATGAATCCCGCATCGGGAGCGCTGAGCCCTCTTCCCCGACCCAATGGAACTGCCAACACCACCAAGAATCTGGTGGTGACTGCAGAGATGTGCTGCTACTGCTTTGACGTTCTCTACTGTCACCTCTATGGCTTCCCACAGCCACGACTTCCTAGATTCACCAATGACCCCTAGTGAGTAAATCCATCAGGGCAGGGGACAATGAGAAAGGCATGATGACATCTTTCTACTACTATAAGTAGAGAGAGTCTGCTATTTACAAAATCTTTAACATGATATGTGCAAAAGGGAGTGGGAATAGGATGATGAGAAATGTCTGACAATATTTGTAATGTTCACTGAATTCGGTATTGGAAGGGGACTAGGCTATATTTAATCTCTCAAGTGGAGAGGTCCACTATCACACCATTGTGGACCCCAGTAGTGCTGACTGCAAGTGAATTGGGAGTGTCTGAGGGCCGGGTTAGAGAGCAGGAGCTCATTTAGTGGGAGCTGTGATGCTCTTAATAAGGGTCCCCACTTTGTTCATTGGCACTCCCATGGTAATTCCATAGGACCACTGGCATCCCACCCAGAATGTCAGAATCTGCTTTACTGTTTTTAATTCAAGACTGTTGTTTGTCCCCAGCCTTCTCATGTGTCAGTGACTCAGATGGGGAAAGTGTATAAAGCTTCAGGTGAAGAAACTCATGCTAGTGTTTACTCCTTTCTCAGAACTGGAAGCAACTCTGCACTAGTTTGCAAGAGCTTACTTCCTTTTATTTTTTTAAATTAGATTTTATTTATTTTTAGCGGGACAAGAAGGGAGGGAGAAAGAGAGGGATAAATATATAAATATATATATTTATCGATTGGCCTCTCACACGCCCACAACCAGGGACCTGGTGGACAACCCAGGCATGTGCCCTGACTGAGAATGGAACCAGCGACCTTTTAGTTTGTGGGATGACAACCAAACCACTGAGCCACACCAGTCAGGACTAAAAGAGCTTTTTGGTTTTGTTTTTCAAAGATCTTTTGGAACACTCATTGACCTGAGGTCATTCACTCAGCTGTCAGTGCATAGTAAGGTATTGAACAACCATAGTGGGCAGGGAATGGAGGGGCATGAAGAACAAAATCCTTGTTCTTGGGATACTTGTTGAGATGGCAAGCCACACATACAAAGTTAAACAGAGTGTGTCACAGTCTATGGGCAGAGTACACAGGAAGTCACTCGTGTGTAAATTGTGTCAGAGAAGAGATGGAGAGAAAAAGCCCTAACTGTTCAGGGCAGTACTGCTATGGTTAGAAAAACCCTGCTGAGCAGGTGGAAATGCTCAGCTTTAGTCTGAGTGGCATCAGATGTATCCTGTAAAGGAGAAAGACACAGGTTTGGAAGAGTGGGTGGTGGCTGCTGCATTGCAGGGTATGGGCTGTTACATCCGGTGGTTTGCAGTCCCCTCCTGCAGAGATTGGAGTCCTCAGAGGGTTTTGGAGTGGGTGTTGAGGCAGTAACTCTGGCTGGTGCTGTTCAGGTGTTTTAGTGCAAGGGAAAGATACTAGGTAAGAGATGGGCTTTGTAATAATGATCAAAGAAGTAGGTAACTTTAAAGTTTTAATTTGCTTTTTAGAAGTGTTTAACTCAAGAATCTAAGAGGTAAAGGCATAGGAGTTTGGCAGAATCTGAGGAAGAGGGACAGACCTATGACCTCTTTCTAAAAAACCTGTCACCATCAATCTGATGTAGCCTAATGAAGCATGGCTTTGGCCTAGAAACAGAGAATGGCAACTTCTGCTAAAAATAAGCTCTCTTCTGGAAACATGGTTTTTCTTTTCTGAACACTTAAGAGCAGGAAATATTTATAGTTGCCAGTGGCAGAAATAATTATGGGAACAATATGGGGTTGCAGCAAATGTTTCCAGGTAAGGAGGAGAAGGTGTATAGGTCTAGCGTGTATTCATGAAGGATGGAACGAGGGAACTTGTACACTCAAAATAGTAAAGAAGAGGAGAAAGACAGAGAATTAAAAGGAAAAAAAGTGGAGTCCTAAACAGAGGAAGAGGAATATAGCACATACATGTGGTATCTAAACTGATAACAAGGTGCACAGGAAAGGCTGCCCAGAGAGCCTTTCTTCATGCTGCCTCGTTGTGAGCTGTCGTCTCCATTTTCCTTCAGGAGCTACATGACTACCAGAAAGGCAGAGAGTCCTTCAGATAGCTGCCAGTTCAGAAAACAATCTATTTGGGGAATAACAGAAATGAACAGGAATAAAGCCAAGGTTTTGTTCTTACCCATGATTAATTTGGGGCTGGAGAGTGTTTTGTGTTTTGCTTTTTTAGTCCGCTCTTTGTGACGTGGAAGACAGGGCGGGACAAGCGGCTTCGTGGCTGCATTGGGACCTTCTCAGCCATGAATCTTCATTCAGGACTCAGGGAATACACGTTAACCAGGTAATTACATGAGGCCTCAGATCAGTGGAATAATTGGCAATCAATGTATCTACAAAATTGAAAAAAAACTGCCCGATTTTATGTCTTCTAAGTAATAAAGAATGAGTGTTCTCTTTTTTGTAATCAGGAAATGTGGAGTTTTAATATGAGTCACCGCTTCAATCAAGTATAGACAGTTAATAGAATCAAGTTGTTTTTTAGCACATTACTAATAATGGATAACAAAAGTTCTCTGCATAGCTCAAGTTGTTCAAAACTCAAATTCAGGTACATGCTCCCAACTCCAGAGTAGCCTCACTTATGTTTTCTGTTCTCTTCCAGTGCACTTAAGGACAGCCGATTCCCCCCTCTGACCCGAGAGGAGCTGCCTAAACTTTCCTGCTCTGTCTCCCTCCTTACAAACTTTGAGGATGCCATTGATTACCTGGACTGGGAGGTGAGAACAGCTGCATTTGGAACTCTGCATCTCTCGTTGCATTTGGGTTCGGGTTAGTACATGGTAATGTATCTCCTTCATTGAGAGGGCATAAGAATGTGAAAGCTAAGTTTGGAAGCAATTGTGGGCAACATAGGTAACAGGAAAGGTGCTACAATATTAGAAGCAGAAAGAATTATGAGGACCTCTTTCTACCCAGTCCACTTTGGTTCACATCCTCTTCCCATGTCTAATAAGAAAAAGAAATGAGGATAAGGCACAGTATTCCAGAACCCTATGGGTAAGCCCTTGAGTAAAAGTTATTATTAGAGTCATTTGTGAATAGTCATGAACCCAGATCAAAACTCTGCGGTGTGTTCATTTAATGAAATCGATAGTAGGTAGACTATTCAAAATTATTACATAAGCCATTGAAATAGTTTGTTTCTATAACCTCTATACTCTCAGAGAGCTGGCTACGTGTAGAATCACACCTTATTTCCAACTAATTTTTTTGGCTCCTATACCTGAGAGTGTGTTAGTGACGGTAATCAAGAGGCTCTCCTTTTCTCAGACTTGGGTCAAGCTGGCCAGGGGACAATGTCAGTTCATATATGAATGGCTGAAGTTCCCTTACAATAAGTAAATGCTGTTTGGTTGTGGTTTTTTCCTTGTAGGTAGGGGTCCATGGGATTCGAATTGAATTTGTCAATGAAAAAGGCGTCAAACGTACAGCCACATATTTACCTGAGGTTGCTAAGGAGCAAGGTGAGTTTGACAAGTGGAATTTCAGTGAACGATACTTTATAGCATTGCTGAATAAAAAGCAGGAGAATGAAGTGTATTGTCTTTCACCCCAACTGCAACTAAGAGTAAGTGCCTTTTTCCCTCTTGATATCTATCAAATTCTTGTAGAATGAAAAAAATAAACTCTCTTAAAGATGCAGCAACTGGGAAAAAAGGGGGTAAAGATTTCTCTTACTTGCTTAATTCACTTTCAGTGAATAGGTTTAGTTATTGTCCTCCAAGATGGATAATTATAGCAAAATTGACAAATCAACTTGACCCTATTGTAGAGTTCATTGTAAAGAGAAGCTGCACATATTGGGGTTTTGAACTCTTGGTCATAAATTATTAAACAGTATTATGCTTAGAAAAAGACAAAACATAACTTCTTTTTTATAAAGAACTTGGGAGAGGTGGGGAAAATAGCTTGGTAGTTACTAAGTTCTTAATTGTAATGTTAAAGGTAGGACATAGGTTGGGCAAGTTCTCTCTCTTTTTTTAAAAAATATTTATTTATTTTTAGAGAGGGGAAGGGAAGGAGAGAGAGAAACATCAATGTGTGGTTGCCTCTCACACGCCCCCTCCTGGGGATCTGGCCTGCAACCCAGGCATGTGCCCTGACTGGGAATTGAACCAGCGACCCTGTGATTCGCAGGCCAGCACTCAATCCTCTGAGCCACACCAGCCAGGGGCAAGTTTTCTCTTTAAAAGAATATTTTTAACCCTTTCGGTACGGGTGCTGGATATATCCGGCGCCTATCTGATAACCTGTGTGGACGAGTGCTGGATATATCCGGCATCCATCTATATATAATTTTTATAAATTTTACTTATATAATTGATAGAATTTTATATAACTATCTCTTAATATTAAAGTTACAAACAACACTTGGAAAAAAGCATTGTTTTATTAAGCATAGATCTTATATAAGGTTAGGAAAGTCTTCACACAAAGGACTGACCGACCATGTGCTATGTGCGCATTTTCGGCGCGGCACCTCGTACAGCTAGAGTGTCACGGTGGAAAGAGCGCTCGTACCGAAAGGGTTAAATGTTGCTTGTGCATTCTGTGATGTGTAGTTCAGGATACCAGTGAACTGATTATGTGGGCAGCAGTTGACTTGTTTTTTTTTTAAAGACTTTATTTATTTTTAGAGAGAGGGGAAGGGAGGGAGAAAGAGAGGGAGCAAAACATTGATGTGTGAGAGCCAAATCAGTCAGCTGCCTCCCACACACCCCCAACTGGGGACCAGGCCCACAACCCAGGCATGCGCCCCAACGAGGAATTGAACCAGCAGCCTTTCAGTTTGCAGGCCAGGGCTCAATCCACCGAGCCATACCAGTCAGAGTGCCTTGCTGGTTTTTATTGTGGTTTTGTTTAAACTTTTTCAAGAGTAGTGTGGATGTGACATAAAAAAAATTAATAAATCTAACATTTCTTTACAAGGTGCCACACCATAAGTATTTTCTAATACTGAAATGTGACAATAACTTAGGTAAATAATCAAATAATGTTTGCCATTTGAAAGTTGATTGGGAAAATTATAAAGTGGCACTTTCTGCAGTAATTTAGGGAATTTTCTTTGGTTTTCAAATTGATATATTTGGTTTTATCTGTTTTAAAATGTGCAAGAACAACACAAGAGTGTATGTGTGAAAACTTTCCCATCCATCCTGAAGGAATAGCCTCCTTCCTTCCATTAATTCTCTATAATAGAAAATAGATTTCCAAGAAATCCTCAAAATGAAGAAAGGCCACATAAAGGAATATAAGCTGCAGCATTTGAATTCTCTTTCCCCAGAACAGCCCTGGTTACCAACACTAGGTCAATAACCAGTCTTATGTTGAGATTACCTCTGACAGGAAAGACGCAGGAGCAGGGTGCCTGGCGGCAGCCCTATGTCATGTGTCAGGTCACAATCTCAGATCTCCAAGGTTCTCCTTGCACTGTCAGTGAGGCAGACAACCCAGTGCCCAGGGCTTCCTTTGCTCCTCCCTAGCAGACTTGGCAGTTACTCTTCTCTCGTGGTGCTGAAGCATGTCCCACTGTCATTGTGCATTGACCTCAGTGTGTGTCTCTTCTCAGACTGGGATCAGATCCAGACAATAGATTCCTTACTCAGAAAAGGTGGCTTTAAGGCTCCGATTACAAGTGAATTCAGAAAAACGATCAAGCTTACCAGGTAAGCCCCTGTCTCATTTTCCTTATCATTTTAATTTAGTTGGGTTTGAATGAAGGGTACTTTTGATGGCAAGGGGAAAAAAATTTTTTCTCTGTTCTCTCTAAACCACAGAAGTATGGTGAGGTTGAGGCTCTGAGGAGATAGTGACAGCAAAGGCAGACTCCCCAGCATCCTGAGCATCTCGTCAGCTAAGCCAGTAGCAGAAGGAGCAGGGCTAGACCACTGAGCAAATTGTGGGTGTCTTTGCCAGACTTACTTTTTGGGGGGAGACTGAGGGGGGAATTGGAAGTCAAGAGAGAAGGCCCTCAGTGCAGAAGGCCAAGGTCAGTTGAAGTCACATGCAGTCAGCTGGCAGGGATACAGGTGGCATGTTAAAGGAATAGTTAGAAAATACGTTTTACAAAGAATTAAAAGGAAACACATCTGTTTGTTTGGGATGAATGGTTCTTTGGGGAGGCTGCCTAGTGTGGTAGAAAGTACATGAACTTGGGGTCTGAAACTCAGCTTCACCACTTAGCTATGTGACCTGGGTCAGTTATTCTGCCTCTCTGAGTGGGAAAAAATTTCCTGTCTGTAAAAAATGAATGATAGTGCCTTGGGGTTGTTTTAGGTTGTGTAAGGTGTGTATTAGGAATTCTAGGCCAGGGCCAGGCAGTAGATGTCAGTTCTCTTCCCATCCCTACTGAAATCGAAAACACTGAGAGGTTTACCTTCTGTGGGCTTCAGTGGGCCTCTGGCCCCCTAATCTGTAAAATGCTGAATAATTATATAGTAACCTCACAGGTCTATTTGGAAGATAACCCAGTGTTTTTGAAATGCTTTGGATTCCCAAAAAAAAAAAAAAAAAAAAAAAATTTCAAATACAAAGCATTATTATATCATTACTATTATTATTATAATTTATTTGAACAGCCATTTCCCTGTCAAAATTCAGGAATAATCACCTTGCAATGGAGGAGTGATTACAGTGGGAAAGAGATGGCTCTGGGTAAGGATTGTCACACCCAGCTCCTGTGGTCTGTAGTAGGCTCCATAGGTTTGTAACACCCCATGCTTTGCATCCTGACTCATGGCTCTTTCCAGAGCAAAGCCAAAGTGCTATGAATTCTGTTCTGATGACCCTGTGATATGATATGGCATATCCATCCAGGAATTGAGACCTATCCTATATAGCCCCAGGATTCTTTAACCTGCTTCATGAGAATTTGACTCAGAATTAGGTTACCCGTGCCCTTTTGGTTATAAATAACTTGTTTGTTGCTTTTTGCAAATTAAGGTTGCATTTCTGTCAATTCATTTTAACCTGAAAGTAGATAATGCAGTTTACACTGGGCATTGGTTGCATCATCTTCCAATCTGCCACCCATGTAATTTGACTTGAAATTCTTCCTCCAGGCCCCAGTTGCAGATTGCTTAAGAGCAGCCTGATGATAAGCATATATAGTGTTTAAAGGTGGGATGTGCAGAAAACACATTCTCAGGGGTATTGTGATTGTGCTTTTTCATCTCGTTCATTTGTAATAACATTGTTTTTTTGTGCTGTCTTTCATTTTCTGTAAGTAAGGTTGCTCTTGGTCTTCCATTTTATTCTTTCAAAATGTGGAATAAGCTTTTGGTTTTCTCTGCTGAGTGACTTTCCTGAATGAAATATTTGGGGTTCATAATACCCTTCCCTGTTTCCTTACACAGGTACCGAAGTGAGAAGGTGACAATCAGTTATGCAGAATATATTGCTTCTCGACAGCACTGTTTCCAGAATGGCACTCTTCATGCCCCGCCCCTCTACAATCATTACTCCTGACACAAGGCTGCATGACCAGTCCCACCCCCCTGTGGCCACCAATGGCTATGACATCATTGGAGCAGATGCCTCCTCTTCCTGGTCCAGTTACTTCTATTACTGCACCATTTTATGATGCTAGCTTCCGTTGCCAAGTCTGCCTCCAGCTGACTGGCGAGGGCGGGGGGGCAAGTGGGGTTATATTGAATGAAACAACTTGAGGGGCCCAAGCCTTATCTCAGCCTTTCCTCATTATGGGGTTCCATTGGATTGGGGCTCCTCCATGACTAGTGAGAATTGCCATGTGGGTTCAGAAGACCCTTGGCATGCAAGCGGCCACCTGTGTGTTGGCCACACGGTGGAAGCTGGAACTGATGATTCTTGAAGGCTCAACCCACAGGCACCCTATAGCCTCCCCAGATCAAGGAGGTGTATTTCTCTGGCAGTCTGGGCAACGGAGACCAACAAGAAACATTTTTAGGTTGTTTTAAATTCCTTTTTTTAAACTTCCAGTTTATTGCATACCAACAGTTGATTACAAACTCCATGCTTCGTAAGTGGACGCCATGTTAGGGTTGAACGTGGGCACTGTGAGTCCTTTGAGGCTCCTGGACAGAGACCCACATCATTATTGGATGGCATGGCAGATCTCAATGCTCAATCAGCCTTGAAGGATTTAATTTTCACCCTACTATCAGTCGGATGTTCTGACACTTCTTCCACTGAGTCTCCTGGTATTGAACAGAGAGCTCTGTGGTGTAACCTGCTGAGGAATGAACTGGGATGCCTGCAGGAGGTCCTGACATCATTGCTGCATGCAGTGTGAAAGGAGAGACTGCTTCCTTACCACCTGGCTACCTCACTTCTTTACTGGTAGCAGTGCCTATAGCTGGATCTAGGTTCACAGAAGACATAGATACTCAAACAAGCACCTGGGTTGGGCTTTAGAAAGATACATTGTCAGAGAGAATATAGGGTCTCCAAGCTATTTTTTTCTTTTCAGGCCACCATCTTTAAGGGACTTAAAAACCAGTGGAATTCCTTTTTCTAAGTTTCCCTGTAGAAGTGAGAAAACAGTTTATAATTTAGTCCTTTACGAGATTTGAGAACAAAGCTGTGTAATTAAGGTGAATCGTTACCGTAATATGCTGGGGATCTTCACCCCATCAGGGCAGAGCCAAGTAGCTCATTTTACTCTAGGTCATTTAGATTTTCATGCGGCATATTTCCCTTTCCCATTGTTGCTTATTCTAAATAGCTCTTAGCAACTTTTCTCTTTCCTCTTTCCTATTCTCTCACTGGTGGCAAAGTTTGTAGAATTGAGGACTTGGAAGGTGCTTTGGAAACATTGTCATGGAGGCACTGCTGAAATTATTCACAGGAAGGAGGTGGCCAGTTGGAAGAAAAGACCATAAGGGTAATACACTGGTTTTCAACAACATGCAAGTAGATTGGGTGTCAACCTGGTGAACACAATGTTTTGATTTAATTTATTTAAAAAAGTTTATGTGGTGATGGTGTGGCTTTCCAGAATGGGCAAATAGTAAAGTCTGACAGAAATGGGGTGGAGGGGACAAGGACACAGTGTAAGAAATGACATGCTATTGCAGGCATTGCTGTCTCATTTCCTGTAAGAGATGAATAGAGGTGAGGTGAGATTTGCTTAGCATCTTCTGTTCATGAGGATGTGGACTGCAGGGGGGATGGGCCAGCAGCAGGATGCCAGGCTGCATTCCTGCATCCTGCCACTCTTCCTGCAGAGTTACTGAAAACTATTGAAGATGAAGGATTGTTTCATGATTTCCTGCTGCTGAGAATAATAAATGTCTTATTACACACGTGACAACAGTTATTTTAGGTGCCACGGATTGATGTCAGGGTGGTCAGTTTGGGACTAAACCACCCACCTTCAATTTGTACAACAGTATTGACACATAGGGCTACACTCATTACTGTTCAAGTGTTCTATGTTAAAAGTTGTGTTTAATTTCTAAAGATTAAAAAATCAAAAAAATTGGTGCTAAAATTTTATCCCTGAGCACGCTCAGTGAAACTGGTCATGCAAGCATTTACAGTGCCATGCTCTTCAAAGCCTGTTTTTTCTTGTAGAAATGTTGCCCTATTTAATTTTATTTTATTGAGGGTGGGGTAGGATACCTGCCATTTAAGGAAATGAACAGAAAATTTAAAACCTGCAAAATGCAGGAGAAAGGGAATCAGTGCACAAGAATTGGGCTGGTTAAGACCAGCCCCACACTGCAGTGGGCTCAGTAGTTTTGGAGAAGCCTTACCCTGCACGTTCCTTCACGCTTCATACAAGTCCAGCAATGGAGGTGCTCGAGGTCCTCTTGCTTGTCAAGAGTACTTGAGTTGACAAAATTATTTGGCCCTGTAAGCAATGGCACTACACGTGTCCATCCCAAATGGGGCCTATTCAGGAAGCAGTCTGGAAGTATATGGTCATGGTCACCTTGTAAAGATGTGTGGCAGTTGGCTCTCTGAAAAGATACTAAGTCTGGGTCATCCATGTGGCAGCCTTGTGTAAGGGGATGATGGCTCGAAACCGAACTGCCTTCCACACACTTAACCAGTCCAGTGATGAGGATGGCCAACGTGTGAGCGAGAGGTTTAAAGAGAAGGGGATTTTTTTGCTTGGTGTTTTGTTAGTCCTTGTGCTGCTCAAACTGAACAGTAGGTGACCACTGTTTTAAAGGAACCAGCCCAACTTGGCTGGTTTGTTTCAGAATTCGTTTCATCCCTAGCTGTGAGTGCCTTTTGGTCTGGAAGGTTAGGTTGTCTCATAATACCCACAGCTGGGGCATTCTCTCTGTAATTATGAATTGTGTTTGTTTTACATTAAAAGAGAATGTCTTTGATCACTAGAGTTTGTCGGTGTTGGATTGTTTCCACTGTGAGTTTCTTAAACTTTTTCGCTTCATAATTAATAAAGCAATTCATGTTAGAGTCCCTTTCAACATGAAAGGTTTGTAATTGAGACATTTTATTGTTTATAATAAAAATAATCTATACAGGAGTGTTAGGTGTTAATTTTAATATTTGCACAAAATGTTTTCCATGTTAACACCTACAATTTCACTAACTTTGTTTTCTGTTGAGATTCTGGAGCTTAGGGAGCTTGTGGGGCTTTTTTTGTTTTTTGTTTTCATCCTTATTTCCCTGAAGCAAGAGACTTTGTATGGCCTTCAAGTGCAAGGACTTCAGACCAATTCTTCGTATTACACTTGGTTGCCTCTTGGCTATATAACTTCTGAGTGCAAATCATTGAACTCTTTAACAAAGTATTGTAGAGAATAAATCATAATGGGTAAAAAAATTGTTTGGCCTCTTTTTTTTGAATTCTGGTAACAGTCAACAACAATCCAGTATTCAGTCAGGCTGCATATTTTGTGTGGTATTAATAACCCCCTGTAATCATGCACTTGTTTTGTGTCTGTGCGTGTGCTTTTAGCAATGCTGTTTCAGAGCCAAGTTTCCTGAACCAGGGTTCGTGAACCCTTTAAAGTTTGGACTTTGGAAGAAGGTTCATAGATCTTGTTAGCTTTCCATTGAAATGGACCTTGCCCATAAAAGTTGAAAACTTTAATAAGGGGGAAGAAATGCTCAAACTTAAGATATGATTTGGAGACATGAATCAAAGCAAAGACCCTGGGACAATGGTATGTTGTAACCTAAAGGAAAATGTTTATTCTTGGATGGCCCAGAATGGATGAAATGTATTTGGAGAAAATGACAAGTAGTTTTTCAAACATTCATACTCTGTGATTGTCAGCCTTTACAAGGTTGTGATTTTTTTTTTTTTTAGGATACACAGTTCTGAGGCCCTTACACTTGGCAGAGCTCATAAGCATATGGCCAACATGTTAGGTGTTTGAGTTAGATAATTTTGGAAATAAACTACAAGCAACTGATTAAACATACAATTTGATAATAACTCTGGGTTGTGAGAGGAATTGTTTTTTCAGAGAAATTGTGGTTCTAGAAATGAATAGTCCACATGTAACAACAGAATTTCACGTTACTGTTCTGGGTGGGACTTGGTGGTGCATTATAACAAAATTTGCCATATTAACTTATCCCTATTGTCTGAAATACGAACTAAGTCATCTGGTTAGAGATCAGTGGTGCTAATTCTGGTGGGAGTGGGGGTGAGGAGTACATTAGTGCTGCTTCCAGATTAATACCAGTATGTGACCTTGGCTTGAATATCTGGCTTTGAAATGTTCCTTATTCATTGAGCTAGTTGAGGGACTTGACTCAAACCAATACAAAGAACCCGTAGTAGCATCCTGAGGAATGAAATACCAATCCCATTCTCTCAGCCTTTCTCCTTATTCTAAAATGAAGCCCTGACAAAGATTCTAGGATCTCTGTATTCCTATTGCTTACTCTCTTTCTATGTACGTTCTATAGGCTGCAGCAAACTGAAAAACAAGTGACCCCTCTGATTTCAAAATTGTCGATAAGGGGAGCCAAACAGAGGTCTCAAGTTCACCTAGTCACTCAGTTCCCTACCACAGTATGGCCATTTCTGGTTCCCAACTAATGTAACCTGGGGCGCTGACATTGGAGCCTTCACAGGCTGTCCATCAGGCCTGAGATCCAATCTTGTCTCTTGTTATTTATGAGCCAGACAAGTAGCCAAATTTCCTGCTTTGTGACAGGAGTATGAATCTCTTAAGTCAGCCTGTTGAAGATGCTTTGCCCAGGCCCCAACACAGGCTGTGAATGGCTGGATGGCTGTTGATTATCCACACTTGTCCAGTGCTAGGTGTAGATGGAGCTGTGGGGCCAGTGTGAACTTTCCAGAGCTACGGACACAGAAAAGAAGTGGCATAAATGGTGTGCTCAGCCCCTCAATTCAGGATAGTCTTTTTGAGAGATGGATACTGAAGCAGGCCCAGATTCACCCCAAGGAGAGTTCTCATGCCTTGATCAGTGCTGCTCAGTTGGTTGGACATCATTCCTCAAAGCAAAAGGTCACTGGTTGATTCCTGGTTCTCAGTCTGAGTTGTGGGTTCTATCCCTGGTTGGGGTGCATGCATGCAAAAGGCAGCTGATCAATGTTTCTCTCTCATGTCAATTCTATTTCTCCCTTCCCCTCTCTCTCTTAAAAAAAAAAAAGTTCTCAGAGCCAAATGGACATTGCCACAGGCAGACAGGACTTAGAATCAAGTCTGGGACTCCAAGGACAGCCTTCTGGATGTTTTGGTACCTGAAAGTCAAGGACAGTTTGCAGAATCACACAACCACCAACCCCTCCCCCCATTCCTTTGTATGCTAGAGACTATTAATAACAAAAGGAAGACACTTCTTTTGTAGCACCAGTGTATTTCTAGCAGCAGGTGCCAAAGATTTCTTTATGATAGAAATTGGAGATTCTGTATAATAACCTTGAATATATGGAAAACTGAGAAACATTATCATCCTATCTTAGAGGTAAAACACCTGGGACCAGGTAGAAAACATAAGTGATTCAGTCCACAAGGGATTCTTTGAGAAGTACTCTAAAAGGTTATAAAAGGTGGAAGTTATTCTTTTGATTAAAAAAATTATATAGCGTGCTCGCTTCGGCAGCACATATACTAAAATTGGAACGATACAGAGAAGATTAGCATGGCCCCTGCGCAAGGATGACACGCAAATTCGTGAAGCGTTCCATATTTAAAAAAAAAAAAAAAAATTATATAGCAACATTAATGAAAAATGTAACATTGTTCCACGTTTGTATGATTACTGTGACATTTAAGGGTATTGAAATGTGAATTTACCTTAAAGAATTAATATTCTGCTATGTATCTGATGATTTTGTTCATGTTACCACTCCTACATCTCTGACTACATGTTGAGCAGTGCCAGCCCTTGGTCCCAGATCCTCTTGTGACTCACCTACTGCAAACCAAAGTGACCTCTTGCTCTCTGTATTATTCTATAGCACTTTCTTTGACTTTCTTTCATACCACTTGCCACTTTCTGTCTTTTATTGTGGAAAATAAGTCCAGATCTAACATCAACTACTCTTGGTGAGCTTTTGTTGAGGAAAGATGGATGACTGATGTTATTTTTTAACCCCGGACCATTGCACATAAATATTTAACAATTGTTTCCTGCGTGAAAATGTAGACAAACCAAGCTGTGAAACATCACTACATGTATTATTTGTTATTTTCCTTCTCTCTCCACCTGATGTCTTCTCAATCAATTGCTGTATGTGCAGAAGATACCAAGTGTTGGGTATCCAGCTGGCCCTTGGGCCAGCACATGGCGAGGTGCGGTAAGTACTAGTTGCTCTGTAAAGGTCTGTTGTATGTGGATAGATGGAAGAAAGAGGCCTACGTTGAGTTGCAGGCCCATTTCCCACAGCCAGCTGCCGGGTGCCCCAGGACTCCTCGTCAGTGCATTTGTTCACAGCTCTAATAAACTGTGTAGGAAAGCACTGTGAAACTAATGAACTCTGCCAGTACTATATAACCAACGGGGCCAAATACTAAACCTGACAAGCTCAGGGAAGGCCCCCATAGCAAGCCTTAAAACTTGGAGACTGAAAATAACCATATAATATAGTCTGAAGATAAAAATCCCTAACTAGCCCTGGCTCATGTAGCTCAGTGGATTGAGTGCAGGCCTGCAGACCAAGGGTTGCTGGTTCGGTTCCTGGTCAGGGCACGTGCCTGGGTTGCAGGCTTGGTCCCAGGTTGGGGGGCTTGTGAGAGTCAACCACATATTGATGTTTCTCTCCCTCTGTTTGTCCTTCCCTCCCTCTCTCTCTAAAAATGAATAAATAAAATCTTAAAAAAAAAAAATCCCTAACTAAAAATGGGTCATGGTGCATAGTTCTGTGCTAGGCTGTAGCTTCCTTGACAAAGGTCAGTCTTTACCTTTGAAATTGTCTCTTGTCTTTGTGCTAAGATAACATACCTTTGAAATGTCAGATTTTCTTTTCCAGATCCCTCAAGGCACACCCACACCGCATCAGAGCAAGAGACCACAGAACCCCTCATTGTTATCTTGTAACCCAAATACCATGTGTATGAACTGTAAATGTCCTCTACATTGGTGGGCACAGACCCACCAATATAGAAGTATGTGTCTCTCCTTTTTACTTTTTTTCCAATCTCGTCCCCTTAATCAATCATCAGTGGATTTCATGTAACTCTGCTTACCCATATTTTGCCATGTATAATGCACACCCATGTTTTTGTGCATTATCCCATGGTATGTGATCATTATACCCATGTATAATGTGCACTCTTATTTTTCTCCTCAAAAATTTGGGCAAAAAGTTGCGCATTATACACAGCAAAATATGGTATGTCTCCTTTGATTCTAATGTATAAAATAAACTGCAAAAGTGCCATTCTCTGGAGCATTTTCTCAATCTGTGGAGATTTTGTTTCCTGTCAGTTGTTAGCTTTGATCAAATAAGGTCTTATAAGGCTTTTTCTTAGGCTGGAAGTTCTTTCGTCAACACACCCAATACATTTCTTCTGGAAATACAGATTTGAAGCAAAATAAGTTTGTAAAAATTATAAAACAAAGGAATATAATGTACATTCTCTGGTAATTCATTTTTTAGTTAACAGTTTACATGATACCTAAACACTTCGCTACTGAGCCACGTCGTGCACTATGGTTATGTCCTTTATCATACAACCTTCTTTTCTCTGGAGTTGAAAACAGCATTTTTCATTTGCTTTTCTATGATGTTTCAAGAGATGTTAAAGGCTTTTCAATGTCACTGTCCACGCGCTCAGGAGTATCAGAATAATCCACTAAGGGAGCATCTAGAGATCTTGCTTCCAGGAGTGTCGCCATTTTGGTTTAAATAAACTCATAAAAATTTTTAAGAATCCACTACAAAGCAATTACATTTTTTTAAATGCTTAAGGCACTGAAACAAATTCCACTGTATGTTTTCGAAGTTACATACCCAGCTTTCCATCAGCCGGAGTTCCCTGGGCCGTTCCCGCGGCTCATCTAGTCCTTGCCCACACTTGACAGGGGAGGAAGCTGAGGCTCCGAAAGGCCAAGGGTCCGTGGCCCAGGCCCCAGCGGAGAAGAGCGGCAGCACCGCCTTCCGTCGCGGGCCACGTCCTTCCCGGCCCCGCCCTTCCCGGCCCCGCCCCGCCGCCTCGGGCCCCGCCCCGGTCCCGCCTTTTCCGCGGCCCAGGCCGGCAGCTCCGGGAGTCCTCTTCCGGTGGTGTGGGTGTCGGCTTGCAGCGTGGCGATGGCGGCCGGCGGCCCGGACCCGCGAAGTGGCGACGTAGAGGAGGATGCTTCACAGCTCGTCTTTCCGAAAGGTGGGCCCTGGGGCTGCCCGGCTACCCCGCCGTTTGGCGTGCTCAGCGTGGGCCTGGTTCTACCCCGCTCCGGGGCCGAGGCCCGGCAGTGCCAGGTCCTGCGAGGGCTCGCGTGCCCGGCGCTGTGCCTGGACAGAGGGTGCCTGGGCCCCTCGGCGCCTCTTCACACTGCCCCTGGGCAGCTCTGGCCACCTGTTGCAATAGTTCGTTTTGTCTGACACACTGCGAAGGGCGGGAGACGCGTGTCGGAGACAAACAAAGCCGACACTAGTTAAAGTGGTCAGGACAGATTTTAATCAGTGATACATTGTTAGGGAAGAGAGTCTGGCGTGCATGGAACTCAACTTCTGTTTGTATAGAGGTGACTGGGCGTTTTAAAGGCAGAATGAAGGAATGGGGGGCGGTAAGAGGCTGCTTAGTCGGGACAGGGAAGTGAAAATTATGAAGAATGGGAAGGTTGGTTGGTCCATTTGAAACCCATTTGGGTTTTTAGGCTGGCGTTTGTGGAAGTTAGGTTCCTACCCTCCTCCCACAGCCCGCCCCTCTGTTGGCTGGAACAAACAGTAAGTTATTGTAACAGCTCTTAATTTTCACAGGCAAGCTCTCGGAAGGAGCTCTAGGGTCATCCTTGGGATGCAGCCGTGAATTGTTAGGAATCATGTCAGTGTTTTACTCAAGCCTTTGTGGGCCGAAGTTGAGGCCTAGTCGGGAAGATTCTCACAGGACTCTGGCTAGTTTGGTCCAAGGAGAGAATCTTTGTCAGTGGTAGCATGTGAAGCACATTTGTCATCAAGGAACGTCCTCTCTGCAGTGTCACGTCCTTTGTAGTTTAGAAACCAAAAATAAAGAGAAAGCTTAAGATTTTAAAATATGTCTTGTAGGTACTGAAAAACAAAGTAAATGGGGGAAACCTTAACAATACCCTCCTATTTAAAAAATTGTTATACAGTTTTTCACAATAAAAAGTGAAAGTCCTTGACCTGGCTCGTGTGGCTCAGTGAACTGAGCACTGGCCTGTGTACCAAAAGGTTGCCTGTTCGATTCCCAGTCAGGGCACTTGCCTGAGTTGTGGGCCAGGTCCCCAGTAGGGGGCATGTGAGAGGCAACCGATAGATGTTTCTCTCACACACTGACGTTTCTCTCCCTTCTCCTCTCTCTAAAAGTAAATAAATAAAATCATTTTTTTAAAAAAAGTGAAACTGCACACCCTTTCTTCCAGAGGAAACTACTATAAACAGGTTAGTACTTGTTCTTCCAAATTAATTTTATGCTTATTCATAAATATACATATACACTTTTTTCTTTGCAAAATGGGATTATGCTATAGAAATCATATAGCTTTTAAAAATTCTGACGGTATATTGTATAGAACTGTCCTATTTTAAAGGGTTAGATAGTACTTGATGGTTGTACTGTAATGCTATTCACCTATTGATAGATTGTTTACAGTTTTGTATTTCATAGACTCAAGTACAATTATTTCCATAGGATATCTTCACAGAAGTTGGGTTTTTTTTTGTTTGTTTGTTTGTTTTTGCATAATGACAGTATGCATTTGTTTCTTTTAAAAAGTGTAATAACCAAGAGGGAGGTGGTTTTCTTAATTTCACAATAAATTAAACCAATTATTTGTATTTGGGTTTTGTCCAGGTACTTTTTATTTAATTTTTTTCTAACACTCTAAAATACTTGTTTGATGAAATCAGGTAGCATATGGTACACATGAAAATTGTATT
Source organism: Macrotus californicus (assembly GCA_007922815.1). Classification (NCBI taxonomy): domain Eukaryota; kingdom Metazoa; phylum Chordata; class Mammalia; order Chiroptera; family Phyllostomidae; genus Macrotus; species Macrotus californicus. Next base: position 55,989 of record VMDR010004897.1, read on the forward strand.
GA
>VMDR010004898.1:0-56032 GCA_007922815.1 Macrotus californicus
TTTATCTAAAATATTTTTGAGGTCTGAGTTTAGTATGAGATGAGAGGAAGACATTTAGAAAGAAGATTTCCAGGGTGGTTAATTAGTTTTAAAGCAGAATTTATGTCATTCTTAAAAAAAGTACCTGAAAATGCCCTTCCCCGGGGCAGCTGGACTCTGGTGTGCTTGCCCACACTGTGTTTTTCAACTTAAAATAATAAGAAAATTTATAAAAACTCACAAAAAGCGGTTTAAGAGTAAACAAATATACAAAAATGAAACAAACATTTTTAATATGCTGTTAAATTAGACTGTAACTTTGAAGCTGACTTTCTTCCCTCTGGTTTCTGCTATTATCTTCACATATTTTACAATGAAGTACAGAAATAATAAAATGTGTAATCACACAGACATCCCACATTCACATCTGTGTACGGGACCTAGTTTAGTGTGGCTGTGAGCTGGCAGAGAAACACCCAGCAAAGCCTCTGCCTGACAACAAGCGGCAGGCCCTCACTCTCTGTGCCACGCAGGCCGCGGGCAGCGCCCTGCTATCCAGTACATTCAGGCGCTCCGGCCCCCACAGCCCCCACCCGGCTGCAGGCAGAGCCATCACAGCTGTGTGGTCTGTTAGCCCCGTGCACCTAGCACAGAAAGCCTCTCTTACTGTGTCTTGGATGTTGAACGTCACTCGGGGCCCAGGAGATGCTGCGTCCACACGGATTTCCGGGAGCTCCTCAGGGTCTCCTACTCGAGAACTGTGAGTAAAAGGTAAAGTTATAAAACATTAGCACTCCTGTTTTTAGAATCATCCCTGGACTTTATCAACGTCTGATTCATGACACTGCACTCTATTTCTACATATTTACCACAACCAAGGACTGAACTTTTGGTATTGCATTTCTTAACTTTCAGTATCCCATAAAAAAACACTGAATGTTTTGCTGACACAAAATTTTCTAAAAAAGAATTTACAATTTTTACTTTATAGTGCTCATTTATTAGTAAAACAGTATTTTTTTTCAATATGTAAATTCATTTGCTAAATGTGTGTGAAATCAATCACACATTTTCTAAAATGACAAACTTAGACCAGCAGCTACTCAGAGGCACTTTTCCCTTCTTTGGGGAACCTGCCTAGAAAGCAACATACTTCACTCCTGAAAAGCACACGATGACTGTGGCTTTTCAGGAGTGAACTTCTTCATTGAACTTCACCTGACAGCGTCCAGGAGTCACACACTGCTAGTGTGTGCAGCACGAGGTCCGCTCTGGCTTTTACAAGTGTGCGACTCCTGCCCTTAGTGCACCGCGCAGGAGCGGCAGGCCTGGCTCGGGGCCGCAGGTGGCCGGGCCCGGTGGCTGGAATGCACATTACCTGGCCCTTTCCGTTCGCTTCAGAGGCGGCCTCCCAGAAGCAGAGATGGTCTTGGATCGGCTGTAGCTCGGTTTGTAGCCCAAACCCCACTTATCCTTCAGGGAAGCAGCCTAATGAAGCGGGAGAGAAACAAAGGTGACTGTAAACCACTATGTACCAGCTAGCTGCTTCCCCGGGTCAGGAACAAGTGATCTGAGATGTCACTTGTCAACATAGGCGGGGGGAAGTGGAGTGTCGGTCACCTACTCTTCAGCCCTCATGTCTACTGGGAGAGGGTACAGTAAAAACATTAGCCACCAGCTGGCCTGAGAGAAAGACGGGGAGCAGGGTGAGGGGCGCAGAGAGAAGGTAGGAAGAAAGGCAACGATGAAAAAGGAGGTGAGAATTACAAGGTAAGAGGAAAAGGACTCCAGTCCCCTCAGGTCCCACCCAGGGGCAGCTGGGACAGGCCCCCCATGGCAGCAGGGGAAGGCAGTGGCGGCGGGAACGTTGTCCGGGCCTCCAAACGTGGAGCAGGGGCCAGAGTAAAAAGGGCCGCACGCAGCAGAGCATGTGACACAGGAGGACTCGCCGGGCAGTGGAGGGGACGCCAAGGGAGACACTCATCAGGGGCACATGTTTCCACTCACTCCCCAATCCCCCTTGCTTAGTCTGTTTCGCAGTCATTACCAAGCGTGAGCTACCGCACACACCATGCACGCGTTATTCTAATTACACTGTGCGCAGGGTCAAGTTGGACTTCATACTCAGCTGAAATCGGTAACTCAGAACATTCAAGCCAGGCTGTGGGGACTCTGGGGGTGACCCAGGGAGAAGAGTCAGGCCAAACATCGCTGGGCCCTGCCCTGCCCCCTGCTCTGACCCAGTGGCGCAGCCGACATCTGTGTGGGTGCACGGGGCACCTCCCGCGCCCTATTCTGGGACAAATGGAGTGCTCTTATTTACAGAAAGTTAAGGACCTGTTTATCTTTTTTTAAAAAGTGAGTTTTCCACTAACAAAACCCAAAGCAATCTACTTCCACTTGAATAAGTTTTAGAGTTTTTTTCCTACTGTGTGTAGCATATCTGTATATTTAATTCAATTGTTCACCAACTGGACTAAATTCCAGAAAATGTGGTGGGTAGTGGGGTCAAAGATAAATAACTTGCTCTTTAAGAGACTCAAACTCTACTAAAAACAACTAAACGAGCACATGGTAAAGCGAGAGTAAGTCTCTGAGAGGTAGAGCGAGCTGGACGGAATGGGATACGGTAGAAGAGACATATCAAGAGAATTCCCATCTGAGGTCGAGACTGCAAAGCAAGGGTGACCTCACGAAAGGCAGACCAAACCCGCCGACTCAGGGCACAGGCTGTGGGCTTGCTTCTGGGCGTCGTGGGGACTGCTCGTGTATAGCGTGGTCACGTGACTCCACCTCTCCGTGTCTCCGTTTCCTCATCCTTAAAATGGGGAAAAGGGGACAAGCTCCTCACAGGGCTGCCGTAAGGGCTTCCTGGGCTGCTAAACGTGAAGTGCTCTGAACAGCGCCTGGTACACACCAGCTGGGCTTACCGCCAGCAGTGGAGGGAGACAGAGAACAGCGTAGGGCCGTCATAAAGTTCGGGAAGTCAAAAAGAAAAAGTCTGCTTTGGTGAAATTCTCGGTAAGTGCTGACTCACTCGCATACTGGACCTCCGTAATTTTTTGCGAACGTCTCGTCGAATATCATTCACGGCAACAGATTCTAACTGCTGGTAACGCTGAATTTCTTGGTTTATGGTTCCTTCACTTGCACCTAATTTTCTGGATGCAAAACAAATATGGCAATTAATGTAAAGAAGTTAATGTAAAAAAGTAAAGCTGATTTTCACTTGCTCCTTCTTAATTCTTTCACTTTTCAGAACACGGAAGATTACGTACGAACAAACCAAAACCCTCCAGGAAGGGAACGGTCCCACCAGGCAAACTGAAAACCCGGCTCCGACGTTCAGGGAGCGGTCCTCACTCACTCCTGTGTCGAGTGTCTGACTGTCCTGTGAAAGCGACGGGCCACCCTGCGGAAGAACGCAGGCACAACCCTGCCTGTGATTTAAGCCTCAGGAAGGGTCCAGGGAGGAAGTATGTATTGGCCTCAAGTCAGTTTTTCCACCCAAGAACAAAACTTGAACTGTAACGTAAGTCAACAGGAAATGTGAATCACAGTATCGTAATTAATTTACAGACCAGCTTTCAGGTAATACCTTTCTCTGTGAAAAAGGCATATATTTGTGTAAGGTCCTTGAATTCAAAATAACCACAGGTACAGGTGTCTGAAGATTAGACATTATGAGGTGTGACTATCGTCTCTGGGAAACCAAAATTTCAAGTCTGCCGAGAAGGGCCCTCCAGACGCAGTGCCACCCGGCAGACAGGAGATGCAGAGAACAGATTACGACCATGGACCCTGCTCGGCTCTCCCGGCGCCCACCTCAGTGCTGGAGAAGGGCTAAATCTGGCAGGCCAATGAGCAGGCACCGAATTCAGACCACGCATGTTCACACTCCAATACTTTACGACCCCTCAGCCAGTTTTCTCAACTACAAAGTTTGCACGATGCCACCTAACCTTACAGAAATGTCGCAGACAGTAAACTGGGACGTGTCAAATGCACATCTGAGAAATCCTCTGCTGATTCCTGAAATATTAACGTTACCCAAAGATAAACGGATAGATTCCCGTTCACACGTGAAGGTACATGTAAGTGGCCATGCACGTGTGGAGACACGTGTGTGGGACACGAAGTCAGTCACACACTGCTCAGAAATGAGGAGCCTTGGTGGCACGAGGCCAGGACCTCAGTCCCGGTTGTGTCACTGCTAGATGCACCCCCTCAGGCAAGCTGCCAGAGGTGGCCTTGCTCATCTCCACTATGCACGCCCAGCCTCCTCCCACTTAAGGCCCGATGGTTCCGTCACTGGGGAGCGGTGTGCTCTGTGAAAAACCAGGGCACGTACTTCAGATCATCTATGACCTTGGCTTGCTCGTTCAGCTCTCTGATATCCACGATTCGCTTCACCAGCTTTCTGCCCCTCAGGTCTCCTGGCTGGCTGCAAGGTGCGCCTTGTCTTCGGTACTCGACAGCTTCCTGAAAAATCAAAGTGCATCTGTCAGTGTCATCCTCTGGTCACACAGCACATCTACTCTATCTCAGAAATGACACAAATCAAGGAAGCATGCAAGAATCAGAGGCATCTACAGTAGGCAGGATGATTGGAATTCTCCAGTGATTGGTACCCCTTGGTTTTCATGGGAATCTACTTAGTTACCACCTACATTTCCCCATGAGTGAGCTCTGCACACTTTCACATGGGCCTGGCTAGACTGAGGGGAGACCCTCGGCCCGGGGTCACACAGATACTCTGCAGGAACAGAATAGCGCTGGTGTGGGGGCGTCAGGCCTAGCAGGTGATTTACAAGTCGCTGCCCAAAGGTGAGCTTGTGGCCATCTCCACTGACTGAACTTCCATCTGAACTCTAAATGATAAACAGGAACGTTAATTCTTTAAAAGATCTTTCCAAGAACAAAACTATTTCATGATACAATAGTTAAATAATCAATAACCAGAATAAAGCAAAGTAACTGTCTTTTTAACCATGAAAAAATTAGTACAAAATGTATAGATGGAAATATATATTTTTAAATGTCTACATTTTGTGTGCATGTACTCTGCTTTTGAGTTTCATTTTTTAACGTCTTTACTGAGATATAATTTCCATGATATGAAACTCACCCATTTCGATCGTACAGCTCAGCGGTGTTTATACCTTCACAAAGCTGTGCGACCATCGGCCCAGTCGGCCCAGAACATTTTCACGACCCCACGAACGAAGCCTGGCAACTGCCAGCAATCTCCCCGGGCCCCTCCCGCCGCCCTCCCCGCCTGCTCCCAGCCTGAGGAAACCACTAATCTACTTCCCGTCTCTACAGATTTGCGGCACTTCGAATGTCACTATGTCACCTGTAGGTTAAGGCACAAGTTGGTGGACAGACATTATTATGAAACAAGAACTCAATTAAAAGACAGCATGAAAGGGGACCCAAAAAACCTGGAATGTATTTATTTAAAAATTTGTGTATTTACTCTTACGTGTTTAAACTTCAGTCCCCTTCAGAGTACTCTCCATCGGATGCAGTCCACCTACTGAGATGGCTTTCCACCGCTCCGAACAGTTTTTGAATATATCGATTTTGGTGTTTTTTAGAGCTTCTGCTGTTTTTGGTTTCACCTCTCACATAGGCAAAACGTTTCCCTCTGAGGACTTTTCTCATCCAGACGGGAAAAAAAAGTTGCTTGGGGAGAGACGGGTGAATAAGGAGGTGGGACACGGAGGTCACACTGTTTGGGCCAGAAGCTGCTGACCCCTCAGCATGGCGTGGGCAGGTGTGGGCGGGCGTGCTTGTCAATCACCCACCACGTAATGGGCGGCCACACTGAGTCTTCAAAAAAAACTCACTGAAAAAACGCAGCCTCTCACAACACCACCAACTGGCGCACTGATACACATGGGTTCCTAGAACGCTCACCTAGCAGGAGAAGCCTGTACTACAAGGGGCCCATCTCCAGAAGACAATTCCAGGTTTTTGGGGTCTCCCCCATATTGTGGCATTAACAACAGTTTTGGGGTCTCCCCCATATTGTGACATTCACGTTATGAACTGTAGACACAGGGACTACCACTCCCTTCCTTCTGGCACAATTAGCAGCTACGACAGAATGAACAACACTGAGTTAAGGGCATCCCCGTTTCTGGTCGAAACGCGGCCAAGAGCGAGATTACGTACAGTGTGGACAGTGGGAGACATAGTGTCCACCTCGTCCTCGTCCGACAGGTCGCCGATGTTCACGGAGTTCAGGTCAGCAATGTCATCCACATCCTCCTCGCCGGTCAGGGTGGTCAGGGTGTTGCCCAGGGCGTTCAGCCGCTTGCCGATGTTGGGGTCCATGTGCACGTCAATCCCGCACATTTTCCATAGCACGTTGAGGGTCCAGGTTCCGGCACTACTGCTCTCTGTTTGCACAGAGAAGTGACATTTAAGTCATTCTATGTTTCAGGGGTCAAACGGACAGAGGCCCGTGGAGCAGGGCCACGGCACCGAGGCCCCACTGTCCAAGGTGCCCCGCGACTGCCTCGGGGCAGCAGCACCTGCTCCTGGGACTGGGACTTCCTGTCCCTCATCCTGTCCCACAGCTGAGCACCCGTGGCCACGGCCCCCGTCACTAGCCAGAGTAAATCAGATCGTCAGTCTGGTGAGTGTTCGTGCTGGGAAAGCAAGAATCTTGCAGCGAACCAGCGGGCTCGGTCTTCCTGTGTTGGGGGCACCGGGCCCTCAGTGGCTGGCAGCCATGTGCCCGCCGGGGACCCGGGGGTCTCAGGGGGTGAACAAAGCTCCCCAAGGAGGAAGACGGGAGCTGCCGCGGGGTCTCGTCCCAGGCCTTCCCGGGGACTCTGCACAGCCCTGGCCCCTCTTCACTGGAGCAGCATTCCCACGTCCACCTGTGGTCTGCAAACGCGCTTCCAATGGTCTCCCTTTTGGTTAAGATAGTTTCAGTGGCTTGTCGTCACTTGTGAACAAAAGTCCTGACAAAGACTTTGGTGGGACCCCTCTCATAACGTGTGTTCACTTCAGTCATCCCCTTTCCTTCTAGCTTTACTCCAGACATGTTCTAACCTTTCCAGTCCTGTCAGTGGGGCCTGTCACATTGCCACTCAGGGACATCATTCAGCACATGCACAGAGGCCAGGCTTGGTGGGCACAGGAGGGAGTGGCCAGAGGGAATGAAATCTACGGACCTCCATCAGCTCCCCTGCCTGCAGCACTTAAGAGCCCTGCACAAGCGCCTCCCTCCAGCTTACCCTGGTCTCATACCAGGCAAAGTAAGGGACATGTGCACGGTGCTGTCACCCCGGTGGGATGGCCGATGACTTCTCTGGCTGTCTCCGGCCTGGTGTGTTGGGGGTTTCCTCCTTCCTGGCTCTTGAAAGTGTCCCTCTGATGCTGCCACCAACGCTTTCTTGCTCAGGATTCAGTGGCTTTCTGGCTGCGCCGACCAAGTTCCAGTCCTCACTTTGAGAGGTGAGCTTTTCCCCATCCTGCTTTTCACGTCACCGTGCTCCCGCCAGTCTGGACAGCACTGCTGACACTGCGTGCTGCCATCGTGACTGCAGACACTCCCTGCCTCGGCTTTCTGTGATCTGCACCTCCCAGTTTTTGCTTCAGAAACAAGTCTATCCATCTTTCAAGCTCCTGTTTAAATGCTTGTTCTGCCACGAAGCTTCCTCTGGTCCTAGTACCCTTCCGAATTCGGAAATGTTCTCTCCCTCCCGTAACTGTCAATGGCAACCGGAACTTTGTATTTCATTGCACTTAAGCACATACTGTAGTTTATGCTGCAGAGCCTTAACTACATCATTACAACTTAAATTTACGGAGCGAGAGTACACCTTATTTACCTTTGTCTTCCCTAAAGGTGTGCCGTCTATCTCGTACTGAGCAGATGTCTGATATACAATTGTTAAACAAGAATATGCGGGCAATCATTGCACATGCGTGTAAGATTTGGGGAACCCCAATCCGTTCAAAGATCCCCCCACCCCCAACACTGCACAGGCAGAAAATATACACGAAGGCAGGGTCCCCCCGATGCCGGGAGCACGAGTAACAGCAGACGTGGACCTACCAGCTGCCGCTTGTCCTGCGGTCCGGGAGCACACTTCGTAGGTGCCGTCAGGAACCACACCTGCACACAAGCACCCAAAACGGTTGGCAGTGGAAGTATGCTGGGGATCGAATACCGCACTGGAACTTTTCACCCAGAGAAGAGTGCCTAAATACCACCAGGGCCGCCGGCTTCTCTGGGTTTCAGTCTCCAGCCTGTAGACCGACGGGGCTGCCTTCCAGGACCCATCACACCTACTTCCCATCTCTGGTATTTTGCCCGTGACTGCGGGAGCTAACTGCAGCTCTGCCTTCACTTTCTGCCTGTGGTGTCCTTGCCGGCATGGCCAGGCCTGGCTGACCCTGCAGCTCCAGTTTCTGGGTGCTGTGACGGTGTGAGCCACCAGGAGCGGACGGCAGTCAAAAGAAAGGTGGCTGGCTGCTGCTGTGCTGCCAAACACAGAAGGTCGCAGACCCACCCCAGACCATGTCCCCTTCGCTCAGACCATGTCCCCTTCGCTCAGACCTGTCCCCTGTCCCTGAGCTTTCACTGAGAACACCAGCTTCAGGAAAGGGTTAAGTCAACAGTTTTAAACAGCGAAGGACATACCATCCTTGAAACAACTTTTAAATGAAGTCTAATGGCAGAATTAAAACCCTTTCTTAGTAATCTTTAATAGAAACCAAATTTCAATCCAAACCTGACAGGACATACATCTTAAATGAAATGTCCTTTTGTGATTCACTCTGTATCTTAAATTGGTATCCAAATGTTACCCGAATCTGGGCTGTAGAAAAACTACAACTTATTTTGGGAAAAAGAGTCTATTTGTTAAGTGACAATTTCTATTACGTGGTTTTTATTTTTAAGATAGTACCAATGACTTTAAAATCTAAATTATATTTTTGAACCACATGGTACCTGTGCCTCATATACAATTATAAAATAAGAAAGAACTAGATCTTGTTTCAGGTTAAAAGACCACCCAATTCACCCTTATAGTCACAGTTACAATTCAGAGCAAAATAAACCCAGGTTACCCTCTCAAATCTAAGAATGCTGGAATGAAAACACAACCTTTGAAAATCTCAGTAACATAACTGAGGCCAAGTAAAGGGAAGAACTACTACGTAAAAAAAGGGTAAAAAGCTTTTGAAATTTCCAATTCCATTAAATGTCAAAGGATCTTTGAAAATAAAGTTTCTAAAAAAAGATTAGGGATTACAAAATTTGCAGAACCCAGAGCCTGGCGCGTGAATGAGGACTGGGAAGCTGTTGAGGAGCAGCCCTGACCCCTGAAGGCGCAGCGGGGAGTCCAGGAGACTCCTCCCAGGGGCGCGGTCTCTGCGGCAGAGAAATATTGCCCAGTGGGACCAGCTGCTCTGAGTCCAGGATGTCAGTTTCCAAGCTCTGGTGACCGAACGCTACCCATGTGTTAACAGAGAGCTTGGAGTCTTTCAAAGGAACTGAAGGGGATATGTAATTTCTCCAAGTTCAAGCTAATAAAAAGAGTCTGAGATGTACTATCTCCTCATATGGTCCTTTGGACTCTTCCTACATTCTAAAAACTAGATTGGCCCTTCTAATTTTTATTGTATTTCCCCAAAAAAAATTAGAGAGGAAATTTGACCAGGCCATCTTTTTCCTAGGGCAGGATTTTAAAATGACCTATATAAAAAATCCTCAGGCATGCTCCTACTGTTCTTATTTCTCTTCCCTATACTCAACTCTTGTACTTTTTTAAGATTCCATTTATTTATTTTTAGAAAGAGGGGAAGGGAAAGAGAAAGAGAGGGAGAGAGACACATTAATGTGAGAGAGAAACATCAATCAATGGCCTCTGGTACGTGCCCTGACCTGGGACCAAACCCACAACCCAGGCATGTTCCCCAACTAGGAATCGAACCAGTAACCTTTTGTTTTGTGGAATGATGCCCAACTCACTAAGCCACAACAGTCAGGGCCTGAACGCTTTTCCTAAAAAATGTATTACATGTTAGTGATATCTAAGTATACTTACTGGCTAAGAAATTTTAGTTCATAACCTTTCATTCTTCAAATATAATTTTTCTTCATTATTAAGATTAACGATGCTTTATTAATCCTGCTATAATATTTAAAATATTAAAATAGAGAAAATAAACCCCTACACTTTCAAAATATCGGAAGACCACAGCTTTAGTTACCGCCAATGTTGAGTGTTAGGGAATCAAAGGAACCCACACAATTTAGCCTCTGCATCCCACACATCTGGACATGTGGACTTATGCACGTCAGAATTAAGGCTGGCTCCCTACTCCGGGCTGTCTACAACAGCTCTTCCATGTTACGTGAGGAACTGCATTTCTCACTTCCTCTCAAGACCCCCCAGGACAGGTGCTTTGCCTGGCCGTTTGCGAACCAACGGAGGAAACACCAGGCCCCGAGCAAACCTGCAGAGACTGGGCTGTCAACAAGAACGGCTGCAAGGCTCACGTGCCAACCCCGCAGAAAGCTGCAGCGTTCCACAAACACGCTCCGAGGTTTTAGAGTGAACACAGCCCTCATTTTACAAAGTCCAATAATACTCCCGTATCTGAACATCCTTTAACAGGTGAAGACGTGAGATCATGGTTTCTTGTCTTTGTTCTTTGATTTTTAAAAAGCCTCCCCTGCACACAGAAAGCAAACGACACTCACAGGCATTCATCACGAGGTCCCCACGGACTTCTGGCTTCCAGTCATCCCACGACGTCTCAAAGCCGTCCGCAAAGCGGATACAGAAGTTCTTGAAGTGCCCTTTGCTGACCAGGGACTCCGAGGAGCAGGCTGTGATGAGGGTGCTCTCGATGGTCAGCACCAGGGCAGAGCCAGCGTCCAGGTCCCCGGCGTGATTGGACTGCCAGACGCGGTAGACAAGCAGTGAGACAAAAGGTGACAGCTTTTTAAATTTGGAGATTCTCGCAGGGTTCGTAGGCGCAGAAACCCGTAAGGGGTCAAGTACAGAAAGCTCCACTAAAAAGCAGCTGAGAAAGATGCCTACTTCTAAAAATTAGCCTGCTCAAGTGAAATGCATTCCATGTACCTTTTTTAACCAAACTTGCAAAAGGCTAATTAGTTACTTTTCTATCTCAAGCTTCTGACTTCGTTGTGGGGAGCGCTGGTCCTCACTCTCATCACCAGCCTTGGTGTGAGCGGCCTCTGGAGACCTGTCCACATGCCATGAAGACTTAGCCATCCAACGCCTGACACCCAAACACATCACACCCAGAGCTTTTCTCAACACCGCCTTCCAAACAAAATACTGAGGATAAAGTCATTCAACAACTGCTTACAGGTTAAGATAAATTACAACAGTAAAATACAGGCCTCTGTTCTTGTTATAATTGCAACATGACTGTGCAACCATGTATTTCTGAGAAGGGGGCCCAAATTATGAAGAAAAAAGTTTTTTTAAATCTTTTTTGTTTCTCGAATTTTTTTTTATTTATTATTAGAGAGGGAGGGAGAAAAAGAGGGAGAGAAACACCAGTGTGTGGTGGCCTCTTGAGTGCCCCCTCCTGGGGACCTGGCTCACAACCCAGGCATGTGCCCTGACTGGGAATTGAACCCACGACCCTTTGGTTTGCAGGCCGGGGCTCAGTCCACTGAGCTACACCAGCTAGGGCTGAAGAAAAAAATTGTTGCTTTATCCAGGTGCACACATTACTTGGAAGTTTCATCACCAGGAAATATCAGTTTAAAAGCACTTTGAAATTCCCCACCCTATTTAAGATGAGGTTAGTAAACGTTATTAAATAGTACTGTTAAATGTTCTTTTGTTTCTATTTTATTAACAAGTGTAACCAAAGCCTTCTTTGCTTACAAACAAGAACAATAAAAAGGTTCTGAAAACCAAGCTGCTAAGTGGTCACGGTCAAATGAGGAGCTGCGACATGGGTGTCAATGTCATCCCTGTTCGGAGGCCCAGCAGAGCCATCAGAGAGAGGTCTCAGGGGTTCAAATGAATGAAGAGCCACTGGGGAAGTTCAATCGTACTTGCTGTTTACTAAGCTGAGATTACAAACTGTCCTCCTCGCAAATGCACTGTGGTGCCCTGCAGCCCTAGAAATGACAGCAGAATTGCCTGGCTCGCTCCGTACCTGTGCCGTGTTTGTGATTGGCAGGCAAATTCCCAGATCGTTGACCGTGAGCTGCAGGAAGAGCGTCCCGAAGGCCTGGGCAGAGGTTTGCTGGATTCCGGGCAGCATATCTACCACCTCCTTTGTAGCCATGTGAATGTCCTTGTGCAGAGCCATCCGCTGCTCGTTCCAGTTGTCGTAGGCAGCCTTATAGTTCAGCCAAAACAGCACAGCTGTTGGTGATTAAGAAAATTTCAACCAAAACTGTAACGCTGTATGGCAAGTAAATCTCAACAGCTGCAAGCTCCCACTGATCAATAAAATTTCCCCCAGGAAATTGTAGCACTGGAATCGGGGAGGACCTGAGAGGACACAGTCCACTTGACAAATGAAAAAAAAGGAGCACAAAGCGGACAGTCACAAAATGGCAGGAGGAAGACGCAATCCAGGGCCACTCACTGATCCAACAACCGTTTGTGAACCGCCCGCTAGGTGCCAGGCGCTGGGACAGGAGACAGACAGAAAGTGACGTGGTCCCGGGCCTAGCAGAGCTTGCTGTCACCTATGTTAGAAAGGCCTGGAGGAGAGGGGCACAACACTAGGCACATGCAGGTAGAAAAGATGGGACTTAGAGGAGAGGTCAAAGACATGAGTGGGTAACAAGAAGGAATTTGTGAGGAAAACTGTGACTGAACGCAGTGAGTAGACGGAGCCCGAAGAGATGAAGAGGGGGGCTGGAGGAGAAGGGAGAGCAGGGACACACACAGCAGAAAGTGCTCGAAAGTGCTCGAAGGAGAGGCTGAACGCTGAAGAGTGGTCTGGGAGATGCGCCCACCGCCAACTAAATCCTGACGGCTTCCTACAGGGCTCTTTGTTACTTCTGAAACACGCTTCCGAAACACTGGCCCAGTGTGCACTGATTAGGCTTCTCTGTCTGTTCAGCCTCGGTCCCGTCACCTTCCTCTGTGAAAGCTGCTGCTGCGTTTCCTTAGACCTCGTGATAGTACACCCCCTTCACCGTGCTCTCCCTGTCTAGTACACCCCCTTCACCGTGCTCTCCCTGTCTGGTACACCCCCTTCACCGTGCTCTCCCTGTCTGGCAGATACTGACTTGGTTCTTGCTGCCCACACCAGGGGCTGTTCCAGGCCAGGGGTGCAGAGGCAAAGGAGAGAAGCTTTCATTTCCTGTCTCCCTGGTGAACTCCTAGCTCCAAGTCCAATCTGAAGAACTGGTGTCCCTCTAAACAGCACAGGTCAAGGCAGAAACCCCGAGGGCCCAGAACACGACCTCCCATGGCCCAGAGTCCACCCAGCTCCGCCCACTGAACCGAGAGTCCCGGGAGGGCAGGAGACCTCAGATGGCACTTCTAGACCACGCACAATAAATGTTAGAGAGTAAGCGAGTAAAGACGACACCAAACAATCGGGCGCACTGTTAGCCAGGCCAAAAATCTTAGCAAATAATTCTACAAAGTAAAATGACTCTAAAAACTAAAGGGAATAAGCAAGAAACTCTTGGGGCACCCACGCTGCAGCTTCAGGGGACAGCGAGCTGTCCCCTCCAGCATTCGCACTGGGGAACTGCAGGTGACTGTCAGCTGGCGCTGCCTCAGCAGTCCCGCGTCCAACAGGACAGCCCTCCTGACTGGCCTCACCTCGGTCGAAGGCCACAGGCTGCGCGTACACGATCGGCCTGTTCAAGGTGATGAGCACGGCTTCCCTGTCTGAAGACCCGCTGATTTCTTCTCGGAGGGCATTTCTTAATCCGATTCTGGTTTTAAAATAGGCAACTTGATGAAAATCAGAGCCAGCTTCCTCATAAACCTAGATGAAAAGTTCAAGAAAATCAAGTAATGAAAAAGGTTTTAATAAAAGAAATTAAAAGTTTTTTAATAGCATTAATGGTTTCGTGCACCCAAACAGCCGTAGGACATTTCCCTCAATTTGCGTTCTGTGCCACAGACCCCTGGAGTCATACACAATGCGAATGGGTTTTTAAGGAGCAGCTCCAAAGTCAAGCACCAGGGCTCACACAAAACCTAGGAGGGGGCCCACACTCCGAATGGCAACGTAGTAGGCCTTTCAGGAGAATTAGACCCCCGTTCCCTCAAAATATTTTTATTTGAACCAATTACTGTTTTTCTAGAGATAACAGAAAATTTTTGTTCATTGACTCCCACCATGTATTCTTTAATAGAGACATTCAACTGTGAAACTGTGGTACTCATTTAATCAGTTCTTCAACTCACAGAGGGGGAAAGGCTAAAATCTATATAATTTCCAACAAAATAAAAGAGCCAAAAAAACCCATGAGCTGTGAATATTGATCTTTATAAAATACGGTCTGATCATATGCGTGTGTGTGTATGTAAAAAGACATGTTTAACATTATGGTATGCAAAACTTGCTAATACTATAATGCAGCTGAGAAACTCAGTAACATTTTAAGAACTCACCAGTGCTGGCACAAAGCACTGAAATAAGAATAACGGTTAACAAAATAAAGAGAAAATAAGCAAATGTTTACGAAGAGACTGCATTAAGTGTCATGGGACTGCACTTGCGCTAAAACCCTAACAATACACCACCAAAGCCCTCAGTGGGATAGATACCCAGGTAAAACTGAAAAGGCCTTCACAAATAAACTTTCGTCACAATTTTCAATCAGAAATGCTAGCTTAAACGGAACATGTTCATAACTACAGTGACACTTAAAGTAGTTAAACCTGACGTGCACAAGTTCAAAGCCATACTCTGCACTCACCTGATGTTTGACAATCTGTCCCAGCGCCAGGTTCAAATCCACCTGGCATTTACCGAACAGCTTCAGGTAGCTGCTGCTTCCTGGTGAGGCTTTGGTTTGGAGCCGGTTCGAGAGTTCCAGTTCGATCAGCCCAGTTTCGAACCTCACGGCTCGCATGGACGGAGTCGTGGCCGTCACTTGGATGCCCTAGCGGATGAAGGGTTACAGAAGGAAACCTGGGCCTTGAAGCAGCAGTATCACCCACTCAAATGAACCCTCTCAATACGTGATAGATAAAACGGAGTGCTTTAAAACAGGGACAGGATGTCTAATGAACTGATCAAACTGCCAACAGTCTTTGATCTCGCATTAGAAGGGACTTTTTAGCTATTAACTTAGATTTCAGTATTTTGTATTCAAAAATCTAGACTGTTCATGGGTTAAATATATTACAATTAAATAACTATTTGGCTTGAGTAATTTTTATTTCTAAGAATACTAATGTCTTAAATATTAGAAATATGAAGGTTTTCTATTAAGGTATTACTGTTAATTGGACAAATGTACAAAATATCTCTTGCAATTTATAAAAGCAATTATTTAAAAAAATAAAATGTTATCAGAAGGGAGTAAATTGTTACAAACGTATATATATAGCACAGCTGTTCAAGAAGGTGAGGTTGATCTACATGCTCTGCATGGAAAGGCATCCAAGGGTTTTTAAAATGTAGAAACATGCATACCGAAAAATACAAACAGGGCAAGGTCCTAAAGGTATTCAAACACTTGCTAAAGCTTTCCTCTGAGTGGATATATGACCCTTCTGTTTTCTATCCGGCACATTTATGCATCACGTGCATTTCCTGCAACAAGCACCCGTTGGCTAATCAGAAAGACGCTCCTAAGGGCAGCGCTAGCCTTCATGTGTCACCTTGAACTGCAGGTTGAGGGAATAGAGGAGGATCTTGGGCTTATCCCCGTCCGCTGTGCCATCATGCTCGTTCCAGAGAGGAATCGGCTGCTCCCCACCTGGAGGGGGTTCAAGAGTTGAGGATTAGGGGTAATTTCTTTGAAGGAACATCACTGTGTTGCGCACTGAAAACTCCCCTCAACACTTATTGTGTTCTCTGGTCATGCACCCAGGCTCTGGAACAGGCCAGACTCCCAGGGAGATGCGCGGAAGGCAGGGCTGCTGCTGCGCACACAGACCCTGGTTAGAACATCTCACAAGAACTAAATTCAAACACTGCCCAAGTAAGCACACCAAACGTGACTATACCTCTCAGAAAATATGTCTGCAGCAAAAAGAGCAAACTAGACTAATTTCTTTAATCAAAAGTGCGACTTTGTTGTTTATATTTAGATGTGCTACGAATAAAAGAACAACAAAAAAAATAAGGGTGGAGAAAGACCAGCACATTTTGCTTTACTTGTTTTCTGAATCATGGATGTATATGTTACACGTGACAAAAGTAATGAGCAAAGGGGCCTGCAGGTGGGGAAGCCAGAGCAGGCACGCCTGGTGTGCAGGAAGTCACTGCACAGCCACACCCAGACCCCAGGCCCCACGTAGCCCACAGGGAGGGACACCCGCCGCCCTGTGCTCTGTGCCATGCAGGGCGGGCCGGCTCACCAGAGACTTTCTGTATCACTTCATTGACCTCCTTCATGAACACCTTCTGCACAAACACCAGGTGGTTCAGCAGGTCAGTTGTGAGGTTGTGTTCGAAGGAGCCCACCTGCCAAAAGGAGTCAGAGTGCTGGGTGAGCGCGGCTGACTGGGCAGGTTCAGACACATCTTCTGTTCACGTAAGTAATCCCAAACTCTGGAACGAACAACTGTCTACATGCTATTTGAAATCAATACCCTGAAGAAGGGTTAAAAATATTCAGGTTCCCCAATACTTTACTGACATATTATGGGCCATTCCCCCAATTTTTTAAAAAATAACAGTAGCCAATAAGGTATAAGAAATCATTTGAAAATAATGAAAATTATACTTTAATTATGTAACCTGCTACTTTTAAAACTGAAACTCTGTCTAGCATCGTATTTACTTTAACAACCACGGCTGCACTGTTAGAGTGACGAGTAAACATCAGCCACCATAATAACACGAACCATGAAAACACCGCAGAGACGGGTGTGAGACCCACGGTAAGAAACAACAAAACAAACCTGTTCCAATAGCCTACAGGGAGAAAGACAGACGGGCGTGCACACACACACCAGATTCAGTATAGAACTCTGCAGAATACATGATTTAATGATTTGCCTTAAAAGCTGGGGTCACTCCATATCCTGGTGCACCTACAGCCTGAAGACATCTAATTACGAGGAGCGAGAAAATGACAAGGTGAGCTTACTTCTGCCACGCAGCGCAGGTAGTTCCCCTGCAAGTAGTACCCCTGCTTGGCGGGCAGCTCGTCGATGCTCCACACCTGGTCCGAGTAGCTGTCATGCTCCTCCATCACGTACTTTCCAGACATGGTCACCGGGGGGAGGTTCAGACTGGCAGAAGGGGGAATGGTCGACATGTCCGTGGCAGAAACTTTGGAGGTGAAACGCAGTCTGTGATTTGGCAGCTCAAACGTAAACCTGGTCTGTGCACCTGTGAGAAGGCAGAAAGCTGTGGCTTCTTCGCTCAAGAGCTCATTTACACGTTTGTTCCTCGTCCTGTTCAAAAGTGGTGCCTAAGAAACATAGATGCATATCCCAAAACCTGTGTTGAGAGGTTTGCAAAGGGTGTTTCAAATCTGCTTATATTCCCTGCCTTTAAAACGGTCTACAGGTACCGTGAAGAGTCAGTCAGTCAGCATCACCAAGCCTGGAAGAATTATGTGTGGAGCCTGCTAGGGGCCCAACATGGTGTCAGGAGTTAGAGCAACACGGACCAATGCTCCTCATTTCACAGAAGGGAGAAGGGAGAGCAATTTCTCTTATTGCAGAAGAGATGTAACAAATAAGTCAAGTGCAACAAAAGTGCATTACGAAGTAGCAGACGCTGTATTAAAATCGGGATCTATCACCAGCTGTCGCAGGTACCATGGAATGCGCACACACATGCTGTTCTCCAACCAACCCAGTCTCTCTGTGGGGTGTCCTGCGAACCACCAGCCCCCCACCGCCCCCCGCACTCAAACACTGCTAAGCAGACCATTGTGCCTACAACCGTAAGTATATAAACATAAAACGGTTCACAATTATATAGTCCCAGTGCTCTCAGCTGTACCAGAAACCAGTCTTCCTCAAACACTAATGAGCCATCACCTCCTTCCCGTCACCTTCACCACGGTCTCTCACCCCACAGTAAGGTTTGCACAGGGAACGAGTCAGCCACACACGGAGGAGCTCTCCATCAGCCGGTGCCCCTCTGAGGGCCTGAGAGGTCCCGGCCACTCTGACCCGCTCCACTCCCCACCAGGCAGATTCACGCACAGGCTGCTCAGGGGTTTGGGGGACCGGCCACCACAGGAGCTGCCACTGCTACGACCACCACCAGCGTCACCAAGCACAGGGACCACAGTCAGCCTCACCCTGAGCCTCAGACCACCCCTGTACAAGTGCAGCCATTGTTCAGCTGCTCTGGTCCCTTTGCTTCATTTCAAGAGTCACGGGTTCTGACCTGTCTGGATATTTAACAACACGTTCACTTGCTCCTGAACATCTGTAATTTCCGAGCTCTGAACTGCCTCATTGGCTTTTTACCTACTGCTCCAGCTGACTCTGGTGTTTCATGGACCCCCTGAGTAAGCGACCAAGAGGCACCTCACTGCTGTCCCCCACATCTGCGGGCCTGACACTGCTGACTCCGCCAGACCCGGAGCCCCTGCAGAGTGTTTGTTTCCAGTCACACAAAGATGTGAATGTCCAGGAAAACCCCTCTCACTAAAGAAAGCCTGACCACTAGGGGCAGGAAGAGATACGTACACATAGAAAGACACACGTGTGTACTCATATGTGAGTGTGTATGCGCTTTTAAAATTGTTACTGAAATTTATCATGTTAACAGAACAAAGGAGAAAAACATTTTAATTTCATAGATGTAGAAAAAGTATCTGACGATATTTCCCAATCAGTCTTCATGGAAAGTCTTAGTACATTAGAAATAGAAGTATTCTTAACCTGACAAAGGGAACCAAGCAAAATCCTACAGTAAACATCGTATTCATTGGCAAAATACTGACTTCTTTGAAAAACTGGAGTTAGCAAGAAAGGATGCCCATAATACTCCTCTCACTGAACATTATAGTAAAGCACGTAAGACAAGAAAAAGGAGGAAAAAGGCGCCAACCCTGGGAAGGAAGAAACAGAACTATTATTCGCATACGGAATGAATACCCACCTAGGAAACTCCATGGAATCTTACTAGCAGTAACAACAAGGTTTAATGTGGCTGCCGAGTATCAGATTAACACGAAAGGTCAAGTGCATTTGTACACACAGCCACCAAACAGCTTAAAAAACACCCTCTTACAAAACACACCACTTGTAGTAACTACCACCACCACATTAGGTGACGAGAGATCTAAATAAATATCTTGCAAAAGATGCACAAAAACCTTAAGTAGAACAATTTTTAGCTCCTAGAAAAGCAATAAAGAAAACCTAAAGAGACAGAGAAATAGGAACAGGAGCGTTAAATATTGTATCAATTAATATCAATATTATCAATTTTCCACAAGTAAATCTAAGGATTCAATTAAGTTCCTATAAAAATCCACACAGGCTTTTCTCAGAGAACTTGACAAAAGACTATTAAATGCGTATGAAAGAGCATGGATGAAAAATAACCCACAGAAGTCCTGAAAAAAGGGAAAGTTGGGGAGCAAAGCAACACTGGAGCAAAAAGCCCAGGGAAACAGAACCGAGCCCTGGAGCTGACCCCACGAACACAAGCACTGGCCAGGAGTGGCCCTGAACAGCGCGCGCCAGCAGAAAGCAGGTCAGTCAGTGCATGCGCGGTGCTGAGGCACTGGCCGCCAGATTACCTGCGCCACACCCAGTCTGAGAGAATCGTTTCCACACAGACTAAAAATATACAGTATCAAACAGTTAAATGTAGAGTACTTCCACGATCCTGGGAAGAGAAGCACATAAGACAGAATACATGTGACAGAGGAAAATAATGGTAATTCAACTACATTAGAGTTAGTGCCTGCTGATCAAAAGAGCGCAAAGTGAAATGACAAGCCTCTGGCTGGGTGACACTGTGTGTTACACATACAGTGTCAAAGGTTAAACATACAAAATACAGAGAGAACGCCTGTGAACCAAGAGAAGCACAAGTGACTCCATGGTACAATGGGCAACAAACAAGGACCACCAACCAGAACTGCACGTAAGAAGCCATATTTAAAACTCCAGGTCCAGGAGGAACTACTGTGGTGGCATCTAAGGCACAGTGGAATGCCACGCAGCAGCTGCTGGGCAGGCAGGAACGCAGGGCTGTGGCGAGGATGTGGGGCTGCAGGAATGCACACCCTCGCCTGGGGAGGCCGCACCTGCGGGGAGGCCATGCTGGGGCCAAGGCACACTCTCCTCGGGGAAGGGAGGTGTGCTTACCCAGCCTCACCGCCGCTCCCAACACACCCTGGGGTAGCGCACACCAGGATGTGGGGGTGAGAATGCCTGAACAGCAAAAATGCAAAATGGGCCAGAGGCCCATCAATGGCAGAATGGACACAAAAACTGTGATGCAATCACTTAATGAACTACTGTATTTCATGAAAAATGAATGAACATCAGATACATGAATAGATGAACCTTAAAGAAAACGTACAGAAAAAAATATTCCAAGTTAAAAAATATGTCAATGGGATTCCACGTAAACAGAGTTCAAAACAGGCAGCAGCGAACTCTCGGTCATCCGTGAGCGTGAGCGTGTGTGTAAGACTGTGACGGAAAGCACAGGAACGGGGCAGCAAGTTCACGACAGGGGCACCCCCGAGCAGCCACGGGGAGTATCACCTGGTAGTGGTCCTATTCCCTGAAGGCGACTTCAAGTGCTGCTATTTTGTAACTTTTAGATGTGTAACAAACTGATAAATCCCCAGGTCTTTATTATTCTTTAAACTGTGTACATAATTTTAACTTGTATGTATGACACATTTTAGGATGAAAATATAACAGCAAAGAATTTTTGGACAGGAACATGAGGATCACAAAACCTTACAGAAGCAGCTATTCTGAAGAAGTCAAATGACCTCTGATTTGAGCTAAAGGCACCCATTCAAGCAACAGGAACTGACAGGGGTAGAAATTTCTCCAACCTCACTTTAAGTTGGAGAAACGACCTCTAAAGACTTCGGATGACAGTCGGGACCACGGTGGTCATCAATGAGGGGACTGATAGTTTTTACTCAACTGAGGAACATCATTAATGAAATTTAAAAGTACTATGACTAAAATTTTTGAATCTTCGTATAACACCTACAAAACCAAATCTACCCTTTCATCAAACTGTTGCTGCCCCGCGACCAGTGCGCACCCCAAACCTGGACGCAGCGCTACCTGTCATGCCGTGGAACTGTTGCTACCCCGCGACCAGTGCGTACCCCGAGCCTGGACGCGGCGCTACCTGTCATGCTGTGGAACTGTTGCTACCCCAAGCCTGGGTGCGGCACTACCTGTCATGCCGTGGAACTGTTGCTACCCCGTGACCAGTGTGCATCCCGAGCCTGGGTGCGGCGCTACCTGTCATGCCGTGGCTCCGCATCCTGCCCATCTTGTACTCGGCCCGCAGGGAGGGCAGCAGCGCGGCTCCGATGGCGATGCCGTCCAGCATGGTGCTGAACTTCAGGACCAGCGGCTTCTTTTCCAAGCCTTCTGGCAGCTGAGGAAACTCGCTTGTCTCTACGGGCGTCTGATTAACACTCGTCGGGGTCTTTTCCGAAGGTAGGGGGGTCGCAATGTCTTCTTTTACTGGCTGTGGGCTACAAAGCAGAAAAGGAGGTAAGTAAAAAGGTACAGGACTGTATCTTTTGCTGTATGAAGTCATTACAGAAAGTTATTGCAGTTCTCAATGGAAAGTACACTGTGAACAGACGTTTTCTTCCCAGTGCCAGATCCGATTCCTGGAAACAGCCATTGGAAAATGGCGACCCGGAGAGGCAAACGAAAGGCAGATGACACCAAGATAAACAGTGACCCCAAGGTCCTTCCTGTCATCGACGTGACGGGCTCTAGACTCGGCTGCGTCTGATCCCAAGTCCCACGCCTGTGGCACACTGTGCTCTACTGTGGACGGCAGGGCTGCTGCGCTGCCGCCACGCCTGCTGCCGCCATGCCTGGTGACAGCGCTGCCACCAGCACCCCCAGGAACTGAGCGCCCACGCGGGCAGGGACTCTTCTCAGTGCCGTGTGTCTTAGGCCGTGTGCTCGCTCATCTCGGGAAACCCTCTGAGTGGACATGGCCACCTCCACTTTGCACATGAAGAAGCACAGCCAGAAAGTGGTGCGGCCAGGACGTGGACTCAGTCGGCCCGACTCCAGAGTCTCACTCTGTCACCGTCACACTCTGTGGGCCACCCAGTACACTAAGGAAAACACTCAGAGTATTTTAAATGAAGGTTCATGTACATATTCTGGATTCCAAACTCCATTAGCGGGAGAAGCATTTGAATTTTCACCTCACAGGCTACGGGAAAGGAAACACAAGTAAGCCGTACTTTTCTTGGTTGTCCATCAGCTACGGCTTCGGAAACCACTAAGTCGGAATGCAGCCCCACGAACAAGGGCTGCCAGCCCAGGGAAGGGAGGTTAGCACGCCGAGGCCCGAACCACTGCCCTTTACAACGCTTATGTGGCAGGATCACATCTGCCTTCACAGGAAGGCTGGCACGAAGCCACGCACAGGACACAAGCAGCTGCTGGGCTCCCAGACACCTACGCAGTCACACGTGTCCGTGAGTTAAAGGTACACGAGGACCGACACCGTCCGAGAATTTGTCAGTTTGCTTTTTATCATTAGCACCTCTTACGATGCCCACACGGTGCTGGGGCCCCTCCAGCTCTGAGCAACAGGGAGCACTGACAATGGCAGCTGTGACGTGTCACCACGTGCCATCCAGTATTACCCAGAAACACTCCCGCCAGTTCCCACCGGCCCCACTTCCATCGGTCGATACTTGGGTGGAACCCTCTGTCTCCCCAGACTCCTGCTCACACAGCAGAGGCGGCCCCGAAGCGCCACGCAGAGGAACAGGCTGACGGCACTGCTTACACTGTGGAGGGCTGTCTGATGAGGTCCGAGATCTGCTTCGACAGCTGGTGAGAGCTCCGGACCATCATGCTGTGCAGGGTGGCGGGGTGCTGCGGGATGTTGATGCTGATGGCGCCGACTTTGAACACGGCAGCGTTGTTCGTCCTCAGGCCCCGCTGGGCGCTGTAGAGGGCCTGGGACTTGGCGATGCTACATTTCACTACAGTTCTAGTCACAGAGAAGGGGGCGGTGAGGGGACAGCCACACACAGGGAGGTTGTGCAAGAAGCACGTCAGAGAGCAAGACAAACACATTTACATTATTCACTGGACTAAGCAGCTTCAGATTTTTCATGCATTTAAATCATATACTGAAGAAATAAGCATTCTAAAAGTACTGAAATACATTTCTTATCTTATAAATATAAAGATAAATAAAGATAAATACATATCTTACGATGTTTGCTGGACACACCAAATTCTCTGTTTTAATAGAGGTCTGTGACCGCATGCAAGTGAACGCATGACCACGGACACACTGCACACATGCAGCACACAGAATTCCATTTTCACTTGTTCTCCATTCAGAACTCCCCTTTTTTCCTCCAACTTATTTTTGGGGTCTGTACAACCACTGAGAAAACACAGACACTGAATATGAAAAGATAAAAATGCTCAATACATTCCTTAAAATCAAATCAGGGAAATGAATAATCATCTAATACGTTAAAATATACGAAGAGGGACTGGCAGAAAGTAGGAAATTAATTTGGACTTTCTCTTTCCAGTGAGTGACGAGGAAGTGCGGGAAGCCCTGTCCAGAAGGGGTCGCTGCCCCGCGGTGAGAAGGCGCTGCACTTGTCTGGCGCAGACGAGCGCAGGGCTGCTCTGTCTAGGTCTCCTGTCCCCTCTTCCCAGGGGCTACCACAGCACCCTGAGTGTGACAAGCGCCCCCTGGAGTGTGTGAAATGAACGGGCAGAAGGAAGGACAGCGGAAGGATGAGGCTGCACATGGCAGCTGGGGACTCACGCAGACAGCCCGGGAGAGGCCCCATGCGCAGTGGGACATGTGACAATGTCCCACTAAGCAATGTGACACCAGGAAGAGGCTCCCCTCGGTAAGCTGCCCCTCAGAAAGGCCCGCTTCTAACTTGAACACTATCTGTCAAACGGGCAGAGGACGCTGGAAGACAAGCAGATTAACACGCGAGTGCAGCTCCGTGCTGACCCATGTCAGTTCACAGGCAACCCTCTCCGTCTAGGCTGAGAGGCCTCCCTGAGCGCTTGTTTGTGGTCTCCAGGACCTGAAGAGTCGCCACCACATGGAACGTCTGCGAGAGCACACCGAGAGACCCAATGGAGGCTGTGTCAGAGGTCTTGACTGTTTACAAATGGCGAGGTCCAGGTATTTTGTAAAACTCACAAATGGCTACAGAGAACTAAATTGCTTTCTTCTGCAAAGACAGCTATTTCCCAGAGATTATCACTGACTAGAAAAAAGAAAGGTATTCTGTGTAATTGGTCCAGCCAGCACAAGGGTCTGGCCCAGTTCTGGGAGGCCGACTAGTCACTGAGTTTTGAATCCTTTCTGCTGTACCATAATAAATGAAGCAACTGTTAATCACCCATGACATTTTGTTTTACATTCGACTCCCACATCGACCAGAACACACTTCCACGATGCTACAGTGAAAATGGCTTTCTACTTGGAAACTGCACCCACTACTACATAAGCCTGAACACACGTTTACAAAGAAGCCTGTCTTGTCATCACGACCTTCCAGACATGCCACCTCACCATTCACCCTTGTCACCTACGGCAGTCCGCTCGACTATTACTTTTGACCAGGTAAGCACGTCCCTAACACTGGGCATTCAATCATGTGCCGGAAGGCAGGATGGGAGGCTAATGGGGCTGACTGCTCTGCTGCTGTAGATCCTGCTGTGGCATTTCCGGTGGACATGCTGCTGTTGGGGACTCGGGCTACGTGTGGTCTTTGCCACGCACCCACCGCGACCTCGGGGGTGGTGCTGCCTGTCACTGAAAGACATGATGGTCCCACTTTCACCACAGAGCCAGAAACTACAGAGGACACCCGAGGAACTCTCATCAAAGGGGCCAGAGAGCCAGAGTGAGGAGCCAACCACTTCACAAGCTGCCAGTAAGAGTTATAGATTCCTAAGTTTAGTTTGGTCTATGAGGAGAAGTGCCATGTAAGCTGAAACACGCCATGTGCGTAAGACTTCTACACAGCAAAAGCAGATGGAAACTCCTCTAACGAGAAGATGGGGTGAGCCTCCTCAGCATGAGAAGTTCATGGCGAGGGGCCAGGGGCTGCCGAACTCCCCAACAGCAAGCCCAGTCCCCTGGCCCCACAAGGGGCCTCAGTGTGGCGGCCACAGTGCCTCCTCAGCAAGGATGCTTCCCATCCTCTTTCCCTGCCGATGTCCAGGCAAGTGGGGCCTTCAAGATACGCCATGCACCGCCGCCCATGCAACAGGGTAAGAGAATGCCCTGAGGATTCACTCTGGGGTCACTGCCTCTATCTCCACCCCCAACCCACCCCTGTGAGCATCCAGGCCCAAGCCTGAGGCAGGACAAGGAATCAGATTGATTCATGCTGCCAGCCTCACTTCAGCTGTGCACTGGGGCCTAGAGTGTTGTGACCACCAGCTACTTACTCAACTATTAAAAGTCCCTGGAACTAACTTTCCCATTTGGCAACTGGGCCTCCCATGTTAACTTTCTCAGTGGGAAGCCCTAGAGGAAGAGGGGGGGTGGCCTGAGAGTGGTGTCACTGCAGACACACCTCTCCTGCGCTTGCTGTCACATCTCTGAGCCTGACACAGGGCCCAGGGCATAACATGTAACCAGTAATTGCTGAGTGGACAGAAATGTCACTTTCAGCCACTTAAAAGCACCCGTAGTCACGTAGTTATTGATTGTTGTTATACATCCAGATAACTCAGTGATAAAAGGGAAACAATAAGTCTTCTTTAGCTACTGCGGCTACTAATGTAGAGTTAGATCACCTTCAGTATCTACAAAGATGACATAATATGGAAGAGTGATTCCTACAAAATAACCATCTCTCTAATTTAATATTAGCGCATTTATTCTTTATTAGTCCTTTTAATTGGCTGACAAATGATACAGATCACATTAACCACAACAAAGGGCTGGTAACTGGTGTTTGTCTGTGGCCTGTCACTAACATGCATGAAACAAGCGTCACCAGGTATGACATTTTATACTCTGACGCTCTTATAACCTTACCACCACGGAGCACCATATACAGACTCACAGATTCATTCAGCATGTTCAAGGGTTATAGAAAATGTCCAAGGACACAACCAGCACTAAGTGACAGGTTAGCCTGCCACGGTGGTAAGACCACATGACAGACATCTTCACACCTGGCACTCAGGACAGCTCACTGCCACAACACATCAGATACGCGGGCCCAACAAGGCACTCCAAATACAGAAGCACATGCAGGAAGAGCCACACGCAGCATCTGTCAGGAGAGCAGTAAACGCTCCTCATCTTAAAAAACAGAATTATAAGGTTGAGATGTATAGGCATTTTCAATGCTAGTGTTTTAACAATTATTTATGCAATTAGTGAAACTTTTGCAAAGTGAAACACCTTAGCTTCTACCATCACGTCCAACATGTGATGACATAAGCTTTAATACCCGCCCGTCCGAAAGGTAGCCCTTGCCCGTGTGTTCTCCTGGAATGCCAGTAAGCTTTAATCTACAAAAGGGTCTACATTAAAACTACAAAATAATAACTAACTACACACACTCACAGCCATGCAGATAATATTATCTCTAAAACTATTTGACACTATGTTAACCACAAAGCCCATGAGAAAGAGTAACAGGACATACAGGAACTCTTGTTTGGCTGTGCTTGTAGGAGATGTAGGGAAATCCTCCAGTCTACAG
This sequence comes from Macrotus californicus, assembly GCA_007922815.1. Classification (NCBI taxonomy): domain Eukaryota; kingdom Metazoa; phylum Chordata; class Mammalia; order Chiroptera; family Phyllostomidae; genus Macrotus; species Macrotus californicus. Next base: position 27,035 of record VMDR010004898.1, read on the forward strand.
ACGAAGATGCAAGGGAAAGCAGGAAAACAAAAAGGATGCAGATAAACACACATGCATAAACCAGGTACAATATGACCCATTACCTGGAAAGTTTTTCTTACTTCCCACTTTCAACATTTCCCTTCAAAGAACCTTTTAAACTAATTTTTTGGTTGTTTCCTTTTCATTAAAACTGGAAATAAAAAGCCTAAGAATAAACCCAGAAACACTTAACACTACTAGAATATGGCAGTGAGTGATGCCTTTTATTTTTCAAATAAAAAAGTTAAGAGATCTTTCTTGGGTCTTCTAGTAAAAGGAAAAATAATCAACAACCTAAAATTACTAAAAATCTCTTTTATAAGTGTGTTTTGCAAGCTTAGAGACTGTGTATGCCATTCTCTGAAGAGCTAACAGACCACGGAGACAAGAGGTGCAGTGGGACTTGGGAGATACAACAGGAGGGACAGCCACAGACCTGTTTTCCCTTCAGAAGAGGGGAGGGGCCGGGTGCTCCAGCTCACAGCCACGGGGGCCAAGGAGCCCAGGGTTGGAGGTGACTCTGCAAAAACAGCAGGGCCAGCAGCCCGGAGGGCAGATGGGGCCTCTCCTCCATCTTACTGTCCAGAGTGAAGCGTTTTAGACAAATCCTTGGGTCTTGGCGAATCTCAGTGTGCTGGTCAGTAAAGTGGGGATGAGCCGCCCCCAGGTCACAGAATGGGAAGCAACCTCTGAGAGGCCCCTGGCCACAGCAGGCACTTCTGAAGGGTGCAGTCACTGCACAACAGCCTCTCCCACCAGGCAGGGTCAGGAAAGGTCTCATCTCCCAACCACCAGACTTCCCCGTCTTTGATAAGGCTGCTTAAGGAATGCGAACTGGACCATTCAGCAGCTACAGTGAAATGTGTTCTCTTGGTTCTGAGGTTACAAGTCCAAACTGCCCTTTCAGGAAATGTTCCCCAAGACAGCTATCACGTCATTCATGTTTAAAATATTATGAATAGGCCTGTAACTAGTCAATCTACAGCTAATGTTTAACTTTTATAATGCTGAACCAAATCCATTCTTTACTCTGTATCTGGCATGATAGGAGCTTCCTGGGACCACAGTAGGACAAAAGTAACTAGTTATTACCTTAAGAGCAAATTCTCAAAATCAGACCCACACATATTTTGTGATTACAAAATGAAGCTGCTCCACTGAAAGGAAGCTGGGAACATCATGCCACTTGGTATGAACCCAGTCAGTGGCTTCATGGACTGGTGACGGATGAGAGGTCTGAATATCGTGTGCACGGGTGAGCGCTATCAGAGCGATTCTGAACAGACCCGAGGATAGAGTGCATAGTAAAAGGACAAGGAATCAAAAGAAAGGGACATGGAACGTCAGAGGCGCTGTAAGAAGCTCGCCTATGCAATCAGAAGGGCTCATAGGCATTGCTGTTAAATTACTTCAATGCAAAAATGGCAAGAGGAAGTTTTAAAACCCAGGATGAATACGGGTAATAACTGTTTAACATAAAATCGAGAGAGCCTGCATCCTCTGATTATAATTCCATTTAACTACTTGAATTGTGTGAGATTTGTATCTTATGCTCAACCAAAATTTGCACTGCAATCACTTTTCTTGATACACAACCTTACAACGCCCCAGGAATCAATGTTTCAGAGGTAGTAAAACCAGTCTTAAAGAGGAAAAAATCATTTTTCTGAAAACATTTCCCTGGGTGATATTCTTAATGACAGAATTACAGTACCTGGAGCATTAAGTACATAAGTATCAAGACTCAAAGGAGTGAGATGTACCCAGTGAGTCTTCAGTTTCCTGTAAAACTGTCACAAGCAAACATGAGGCAGGAATGAAAACCGACAGCCACTCACTGTATGTTCGGTGTGATCCCTTCAAGCAGCACAATGTTGACGCCGCCAACATGCGCGGTGGCACACGTCTCAGTCATCTTTTGATGTAAAACATCTTAAATGTGAGAAAAGACAAATGATATGAATTCCAGAAATAAGGTAACTGCACTTCATACTGAAATTGCATTTTAGTTACAATATGTTCAGTGACAAAGATAATTTTAAAGTTATGATTAAATTTAAACTATATTTTGAAACTACTTTTAAAAATTTCCTCGAAGCCTTTCATTCTTATATTCACCTATCCACACACACTATTTATCGAAGTTGGAATAACGCTAAATACACAACTGAATGTGCCACTCACACACCCCAGGGCCTAAAGGCATCACGCAGCCTAACGACTTTAAACTCAGAAGTCAAACTCAGTGCAGAACACTTCGAACCTTTTAAAAACAGAAGAACAGGAAAAAGAGAGTGCCTAGTCTAGCCCTCTGGGCCCGGCAGCCGGCCGGTTCTAGAACAGTGAGGGCGGCAGCGGCCCACGTGGAGTGCACACCTTTCATCTTCTCCTTCAGTGTGAAGCTGCCGTGGATCCTCTTCAGCTCCGACTCCATGGTGAGCCCGCCGATGTCCGCCTCCAGGTGCGTCCGGTTCACCATGCCGATCCCAAACACGATCAGGGTGACGTGCTGGGGCTCTGCCGTCACCAAGCTGCGCTTCCTCTTTGTCATGCTGCTGCTGTCCTGTTCGTTCTCGAACACCACTCTGCAGGCCGGCTCTGTCGGGCTCCGCACACCTGCACGAGCAAGGGGACACGTGCGGGTGAGAACTGCATCATGACAGGACACTCCAAACATCGTCTTCCCTTGTTTCTATCGCCCTCCTGACCAGCCCTTGTCCCCCTCGTCCCCACCAAAATGACTTCACACTTTTCCCACAGGTCCCTTGACCACACTGCAAGCAAACAGCAACGTCCGGGATTGGCAGGCAGGTGCGTGTGACTCGATGAGGGGTGGGAGGAAGACAGCAGGGGTCTGACTATCGTGACTGTCCCCCATGCAGCGACTGCCCCTGCTGGGCATCTCCATCACCTGCTCATCACGTGAAGAAAGCGGGAACAACCTGTGGCCTTTCTTAGTAGCTCTGCAGTTCCAAACAGAAATTGTAAAAACATAAAACAGCCATTACCTGCCGGTCCAAAAGCCTCAGAAGACTTTTCCAGTATGCCCGTTGGGTCGGAAATGAGGGAATAGAAGTTGAGCAGCTTATACATGTTCTGCCAGCACTCAGCAGAGGGCTCGCTCTGCTCCGACACGGTGATGGAGTCCGAGTCGTCCATGGGGATTGCCACGTGGTCCACCACGTCCTTGGAGCCTTTCCGGGACACTTTGGACGTCCTTCTCTCAGACCGTCCTAAGGAGTTTTTGTTCCGAGACTCCTTTTTGTTGTTCTCATTGCTGGTCCGTTTGTTCTTTGCATTATTCACTCTGGAGCCACCGTTGAGACTTCCTCTGGAGCTGCGGCTGAAGTCAGAGGAGCGGAAATCCCGGTGTTTCCTGGTTTTGAAGGTGGGTGTCGGCGAAGCGGACCCCGCTGTGTACCTGCTCAGTTTGATGTCCGTCTGCGTCGCTTTGATGTCATCGATCATTGTGCTGAACTGGTGGATGAGACGCACCAGAGCCATGTCCACGTGCTGGCTGATGGACTGACAGGAGATGGTGAAGTTGCAGTGGAAAGTGCTGCAGTGGCGCTTGCTGAGGTCATGGAAGGACAGCGCGCTGGTGGAGCTCTGAGGGGCGCAGGCGGACCTCTCCATCACCACCGCACTGAGGCTGAAAGTCTCCAGCATTAGCGCAGGCTTGAACTCCAGCGGAGGGAGGTTCACGTGGCCCTGCCTAGAAATGAGAAGACAAAGGGTCTCTTACTTTCTCTTCTCTACAACTGTACGCTTATCATTAATTCATTAGCAAAATAACCTCCAAGCCATTTAAATAATTTTATGCATGAAATCAAGTGGAATTCAGTTTTTCCACTAAGCCAGACTATTGTAAGTTGGAAACTGGGCCTTAAGTCCTTCCTTGGTCTTACTCTGCCACTGACTAGTCAAAATCAGACTTCGGTTAACAATTTCAGTAAAGCAGTAAAAACAACTTTTCTTGCCTTCGGTGGTACCCACGATGGTATCAGAATGCAAAGTCAATTAAAGATCAGCTCACCACCTTGCAAGAGCACGAATGGGATGAAGCCAAGCATGCAGCAAAAGACCTACGTCCATATTCTATTACTCCTACCCAGTTTAGCAAGACCCAGAGTGAAATTCAAGTTCCCAAAAGATCAGTCAAACCCCATGGGAAGGCACATTCCCTCCCAGGCAAACAGCGAGGAAACTCGAGGACTGCCCATGACAGCAAAGACCGACAGTGACACGTGGTCCCTAGTTCTCACCACACTACCTGTGGCGCTCCCGCGTCTCGGCTCCTGACAGCTAGACTCCATGTGACCGACCTCTCCTCTGTCCCTGAGGAACATGCCACCTGCCACACGCCAGCTCAGCAAGGAGGTCAGGAATACATTCTAAGTGAAATGCACAAAACTACAACCCAAAGACCACAAATACACAGCCAGCGCAGCAGTCACAGAACGCTAAGCGTCCACACCACCCCAGGCACACGGCTAACTCTCAGGGGTGCTCACGCTCTGAGGAGCTGCCTGAGAGCAGGTCTCACGACCTGCCATGCGGCCACGGTCTTCATTAAAGGGAAATTACCTTCTCACCAAGACATTAAAATGGATTTCTCAACAGTGTGAGAAGGCGGCAAAGCTAAAAACAAACTGGAATTATAACCCTCGTACAAAATTTACATGAAAATGACAACAATGCAAGGTACCTTCTTGCCCTCTTGCCCTTTCTCTCCTTGGCTGTGTCCGAGTCCACGATGTCCGCCCTGAGGCAGTCCAGCGTCCCTGAAAATGACAGGTGCTCTCCAAAGTACATCCGGTAGCACAGTGGCATCGCATCCTGCGACTGGATCCCTGTGTGGCTCAGAAGAGGCTTGAAAACAACCTGGAAGACACAGCACGTCCGTGTGAGCACGAGTCACGATGCAGCACTCACCGGGGCCGCTCTCTCCCCCTCCCCAGTCTGTGTTGTGCAGCATGGGGCACAAACGCTCGCTCCACTTAAAGCTGGGCCGCGCTGTGGGGCACCGATTGCTGCCACTAGTCTGCAAATGAGCCCTGAGGACAACGATCACTTGACCCTGCCTGTATGTCTGAAAATACAAAATTATGAGTTAGTTTAAATCATTCCACTTCTTGCTTTGGAAAAAGGCATGAATACCTGCATTTCCACAAAAATCTACTGTATTAGTTCACAAAAGTACACCAACTTCCTGTGTCAATACAAAAACATTTCATATGTTATGAATATCTGACCTATTGTTACATGGTGTCACTTGGCCATAACAGTCATTTAACAAAGAACTTCCTTTAGTTTTTGGTGTCACACACATTTACGGAAATACGTCCCCCTGGTTAACTCTCTAGGTGACTGAGTTTTACGGTCACCAAGAGCCAACCTAAATGGAAGCAACTGCACAGGTTCAACAACTCACAGCGATCACTCTGGCTGCTCAGGTGCCTTCTCCGTCTTGGACATCCTCAATCCAGGTGTCAATCAATGCTTTCCTCGGCCCCTCCTGACTCGTTCACTGCACATTCTCCCTTAGGGATCACTTCCTGAAGCTGAAAACCCTGCCACAACGGACAAGTGCCATTTGTGTGACGAGACCCAGTCCACATTCTCAGTTGTCGCTAGGTCAGCCCCTTGCTTGTGCAAGGGAGGCTGGGCCGTGAGAGAGAGAACGCAGTCCAAACGGGAACCTCGGGAGAAACGCCCTGAGGCCTGGCGGGAGAGGCTCTTTCCTCCTTCCCTCTTCCAGCTTCAGACCATCTTCCATTCATACCCCTGGCTGTGCTCCGTGCCCACTGGGGACCTCGGTTCCTGACTGACTTTCCTGTACTCTCTCGTGTCCCAGTTCGTCACCCAGAATGACTGCTGTGGCCTGCAGATGGCTCGACCACCACTTCTGCTCCAGAGTCATGTGGCTTCCTTCACCCCCCAGCCCTGGCTGAGCCTCGGCTTCAGCCACCGCCCGGACTGCGTTCTCCATGGCATCCCCACACTTTTCTCGCTGTGTCCACTTTGGACCAACCCCCCTCTGCTCCTGTTGCTGAGCAGCCAAGGACACTGAGAGGAGAGGATCCCATGGCCTCACGGGAGCCCCGACCTACCTAAGCGCCTCCTGGACCCTCAGCACTGAGTGCCCACCAGCGGGGGTCTATGGTAAGCTCTCCTTCACGTGCACTCCAACGCACATCCCTGAATCGGTCTACACAGTTTTCACTGAAATATTTCACATCCACGTGCCAGGCAGATTTTAGAGTTTAATATGTAAAATAGCACAGCTACTCTAAAAATGTGTATTGAATGCTAATAAATGCAATGAACGAATTACAAAGGACAAAACAGAAACTATTATTTCTTTCTCCACTCTCCCTTTTAAGAAAAGTGAATGAGCACACCAAACCACCGCCAGGTCATGCAGACATAAATCCCAGAAAATGGAAGTGTCTGGTACGTTTTGACATAAACTACCTCCTCCTGGAAGAGGAAACGGAATCTTCCCATTTGCAGACTAACCCGTAGAGTCGTGAGGTGTCCTTACCGTCCCAAAGGCTCAGAGGACAAAGCATCCTTTGCGCCAACAGCATCTCTCTGCAAAGGACCCCACACCCCACCAGGGCTCATCCTCCCCGAAACCTGGCTCTACCTGTCGCCCCCCCCCCACCACAAGGCCTCACAAGCACAGAAATGCACTCGAGCCCCTCCTCCTGGGGAAACAACGCCTCTTCATGCCTGGGACCCACTCTCCCACTTGCCTCCCGGCCACCGAAACTAAGACCCGGTCAGAGATTTCACTTCCTGCTCTCCGTATTTGGTCCATTAAATAAGACCTTCCTGCCATTCCTCCTTCAGCTCATCGAAGTCACCACCAGACTCGACGCTAAGGGCTTCGCCACCGCCGGGGATGAGCGGTCGCAGGGACTCACCTCCCCACCTTGTCTCTGCCCTGGCCTGCGGCTCCCCACAGCCAGCCCCAGTCACGTGACTCCTCTGGTCTGGAACTGTCAATGCCTCCCCACTGCTCACTTGAAAGTCCTCCCATGGCACTGAAGACTACAGACGTGACTAAATGTATCTTTCCAGTCTTGAGATGTAGCCAATCTGTACCTCCGGATAGCCAGAATGCTACCACGTGAGATGAACAGCTATGCCGCTCCTCTGTTGAATGAACGCAGGTAAATGCCCGTTAACCCACGCACTTTTGGGAGGCCCTAAGGCAGGGCTGTCCAACTTTTCAGTGTCTCTGGGCCACATTAGAAAAGGCAAAGTCATCTTGGGCCACACATTAAATACACAAACGTGAATGAAAATTGATGAGCAAAGAAAAGGTTTTAGGTAAATTTAAAATTTTGTGTTGGGCCACATTCATAACCACCCTGGGCTGCGTGTGGCCCACAGGCTACGGGTTGGACACCGTGCTAGGCAGACAAGCACAGAGAAAAGGTTGTCATTCAATGCCAAGGTGCCCCCTGGAGAGGGCTGCCACCGCGCAGTGCTGCCCTGGGAGGGCTATGACGGCCGGGGAGCAGCAGGCCTGCTCACCTGTGCGTCCGCCAGCTGAACGGCAGGGAAGCCTTGGTTGGCTTCTTCGACACCTGCCACATCGTCTTGACTCGTGCTGTGCTGAGAGTGCGTCCCATCCAGAGTGTTCTGCTCACTCGACAGCACGGTGTTGAAGTCTGAGGCTGAAGGTATTGTAGGAAGATTGGGTGCAACACCTAGCAGAAAAATGTTCAAGAACAAAATCTAAATTATTAAAAATAAATTATTAAAAATTATTAAACAAGAGCAAAGCGAAGTAAACCTATGACCTGTATGGAGCAGTATTACCAGACCATTTAGAAAAAAGAAGAGTTAGCACTTTTAGGTCCTTTATCAGTACAGACATGATTAATACAAAGTGAAACGACACTGAATTCTCAGAACACATCTGTCACTCCCCCATGTGAAGTCTGCTGCGCCCCCATACTGTACCCCAAGGAGCAGAGGGCACAGCAGCCATTGGACAGCAGTGTGGGGACGGGGAGGCATCCAAGTGGTGCCCAAAGTCGCCCATGCAAAGTCCCTGATGAATGGACGGCACATTCTCTTCTCTCCCTCCCCTTCTCCAATGCCCAGGTACAGGGCCTGGGAGAGAAGGGATGGTCCCTTCCGGGGCTCCTGAAACTGAAACTCTGCTTCTAGGGAAACCAGCCAGGCCAAGCGCTGGCCACTGGCCCAGCACGCCCCGTCTACCTCCCTCAGCCAGGCAGCACGCAGGACCGAGGCAGCCAGGGTTCGGATGGGGCCCAGGTGCCGAACGGCCATGGTTGGCAGGAGAAATGACTGTGCAGTCACGTGCCAGCCACTCCTCACAGTGCCATCTTTTCTGTCTGAATGGAAGTCGCCAGCAACCCCAATAGCCGTGACACACATTAACTTTATCTGCTTTCCGTAACTAGAATCAAAAGCTACCTCACGTACTCTCTAAAAAAACTTTTTTTTACCAAAAAAACACGTGTCTAGTACATTTGGAAAAACATGGGAACTAGGACAGGAGGGCTGACTCCGCTCACATTCAGGAGACGGCCCCCAATCCTTCTTGGTCCGTTCCCTGCCGCCTATTCACTGCTCACGTGTGCTCTTCTAAAAGCAATGATTCGCGCTCGTGCTATTCCTCGCTGAGGGTGAGAATCTTTCTTTACCCCTCTCAGTGTTCCCTGAGACTGAACGGAGCATTTAGGTAAGCACACAAAGTGGCACGTACTGGCGCCACACCCCAGAGCACCCGGGCGAACCGAAACCGCTGCCCGCGCCACAGGCACAGGACGCTGCACCCGCAAACAGTGTTCGCTCTGCCCTCCTCCGGGTGCTGGACAAGTGAGGCAGCCACCCGCAACGGAAGTTCCGAACTCCTCAAACTACAGACATTCTCCCCCTTGACCGGCGGACTCCACAGGAACATGGAGTGGCTGCTCACAACTCCCTCACCTGCAGAATTTCAAAGGTGTTTCACAAGTGGGTCCATTTCAACTGAACAGTACTTAAGCATTTGAGGTTTTTTCCATGATCCTCTGAAAAACAGGACCTTGCAATAACTCCTCAGGCGCCCCTCAGACAGTTAAGGAAAGCAATGACAGGCCCCTACCTGTGGGAAGACTGTTGTGTCCTGACTTTGTGGCAGGGGAGTCCTGTACCACGCTTCCTCGGTTGCCCACAGCATTGGACATCCAGTTGTAGAAACTCACAGAGGATGGCTCAGACAGCAAGGGGTGTTCAGACAACATATCTGTGGCCAAAGTATTTCCTGAACATAAAGTTTTACTGGGTATTAGTATCACTTATGTATGAGGTGCAGAAAATGTGATTTACATAACCTTTTTGAAAAGGGCAAAAACATCTGTCCTCACAGCTGTTTCCAGACTCACTACGCGACGCTGGCATTCGGATATGGAGGCGCTAACAAACAGAGCATGCATTATGCTGGGGGTTCATCGTGGGCTGGTCTAGACAGCAACCCTCGCCACACCTTGGTGGAGAGTGCTGTAAAACGCTGCAATTTAAAAACGCAAACCAGGGGAAGAAGACACTGACAGGTCACAAACAGAAGCTCCCCCCAATACTCTCTCAGACATAAGGAGCAGTGTGGGGCTGAGTTCCATCTCCACAAGCTGAAGTCTTGTCCTTGCGAGGCACCCTCCCACAGACGCAGACCGGGGCCCACCTGTTCTCGTCAGGGAGCTGCTCTTTCCAGCCGCGCTGCTCCTCTGTGGGGTCCCCTCCAAGAGGTTGTGCAGGCTCGGGAAACTCCCAGTCAGGTAGCTGAGCAGGCTTTCCTTGCGCGGACTCTCCTTGACGGGCGCCCCGGAGCGGCCCACGTGCACTGGCGAGTCGGTGGCAGTGTCTCCGCTGGTGTAGCTCAGAGAATGGTACGGGTGGATACCCTGCAAAGCGACCACGAGGCTCTTCCTCCTGCATGCGGCCTCCACGGCCAAGATCACAGCTGCCACACCCCTGCCCCACTGCTTGCCACGGCGCGCACCCCCAGACAAAACAATGTCCTCAAAACCACACACCAGCCCACCTCGGACTGGACGTTGGTCATGCACAGTTGCAAGATGAGTGACATTCTCAATATTCTACTTTACTGACCACAACATTTGATGAACTGGAAAGAGAATCCTAAGGCCTGGTTGTTAAAGTAGTCCTTACTCAATGTTAGTTATTGCTGGTGATATAATTTGCAAAGAAACGTGTGCACCAGAAGTTACTAATCATGTGAAATTCAACACACAAATACTATTTTTACCAGATTTAAATATTTAGGGTGGTACCTAATACTTAAACTTGAGATAGACAAAGTCTGGGTATTCTCTGCAAGTCTAAATAACCCTAAAAACAGCAAAACCGTACCTTTATTTTTAATGCAGAGTCGCTGTGGGTATGAGTCTTGGACAGTTTCCTCATGATCTCAGCCCCGGTGACAGGCCCCGGGCCACCAGGGGGCGGCCGGCTGGCTGTGCCTTCCAGCAGCATGGTGTGCTCGCTGATGGTGGCTGAAACAGTCCCAACAGGAAGAGGCTGCAGAGCACCGGACACTTCCCTTAAACGCCCACCCAGCGGTTCTGGCGCTGCCACGACACTCAGCTGGGTGGGTTCCCTGGCGAGTTGCCTTTCCCACTCACTCTTCCCGCCCCAGTCTCCCCACTCGGCCTCAGGAGAGGAGCACACGCCTTCTGCGTACTCTCACATGCCGCCCTGCTGGCGAGGGACCAAAAACCAGTTCGACTGAGCTCGGCGAGCACCGGGTTTTCAGAGTAACGCCAGCATTTGCAGGTAATTAATCAGAAGGGATGTTTACGATGCCATTCTTTCAACTTTTGTGTAGACTTGAAATTTATCAAAATAAATGAAATACAGCCTTTGCTCATAACATGTTCAGGTACCACACGTAAGAAGCTTTTGAAAACAAAAAGTCTGGGTAAAGTGTTACATAGCGATGCTCTGAAAGTTCTCACTTTAAGACTGTCTTTTCTGGTGGCACTTGTCTCATCTTTTCAAACTATCACAAGGAGATTGCAGTGGACAGCACACCTCCTGACAGTGGTAAAAACGACACTTTGACAAAGCACAAAAGCGCGTCCAGGGTGCGGCAAACGTGGGCTCCCAGTGGTGGGTGTGGGAGACCACAGAACAAACTCTGTGTGTCGCAGACTCACAGCTGTGAGTCCCCGTGTGCCGCCCCCACCCCCGTGGGCCTGTGAGACACACACGCACAGCCCGTGTGCGAAGCCTCTACGCTGACAGAATCCCGGGCGGATCACAGGCCTCCAAACGAGACGTAAAGTCAGGCTCAAACAGGCACCAGGTAAAACCCGAAGGGTCCTTTAAACGACTGTGGCACAGGGCAAGATGACAGAGAGACAAATACAATTTTTAAATGGAGCTCAATGCGTTTCACTCCAAATACTCTAGTCACGCAGAGATGTCTGCTGTCTGTCCTGGAGCAATCAGGAGAAGCCTGCTACAGTTCACAAGGTTAAACTCAAGAATCAAATCAGTGTAAGACTCCAATATTATTACCCTTTACCTGGACTAATACAAATCATATTCATATAATTAAGCTGTGACAAATTCAGGTTTCAAAGTCTGGGCACGAATTATTAAGATTACTGCCTGCACTAGGCTACCGAGCGCATAACCGTCAGCTCAAAGGTTCACAGAGCTACCTGCATCAAATTCAAACTCGGCCCCGTCGGCGCTGGTGTCACTCTGGAGGCCCCCTCCGCTGTCCAGGCCCAGCCCGTCCTCGTGGTCGGGGTCCACGGTGGCTTGGGGCTTCAGGGGCTGGGCTGGCCGGTGCAGGCTGACTCCTTTGAAGGCCGGTGTCACCACAATGAACTTCATCCACTGCCTGGCCAGGGCGACTAAGCCTTTCTTTAAGGTGACCAAAGCGGGAAGTCCATCACTCTGTGGCAACAAGGACGTGGGGAGTGGTCACCCTACTATAGTAATGACAGTTCCCACCTAAGTGCTTTGCATGCATTTAGTCACTTAAGTCCTGAAATTGCCATTCAGAAATGGGGAAACTAGAATTTAGATGTTAGGTGACTGTCCAAGGTCACGGAGGAGAGCCAGTGCTCCAAGCTGACTGTAGAACTCGGTCTCCGAACACAGGTCGCATCTCTGTCACATGCGGCACAGCAGCTCCAGGGGAGGGGCTGGGCTGGCCATGAACACCACAGACCCACTGACCCCTGACCTGGCAAAAGGGCCCTGGGTACCTCTGCTGACAGCAGCTCGCAATGGGGAGACAGCTGCTGCAGCCCTGAACCCCTGACCATGCTGTCTTCTGAAGAGCTTTTCACGGGCAGAGGTACACTGAATTCCTCTGCACAACCATGTCACCTTCCCTCAGTCATCAGAAAGCCCCTGTTGTATTCAACACTGCTGTGAAATCCGACTCTGGGGATGACTCTCTTGCTTGGAAGTCACCACACCTTTGGCTTCCAAGATACCCTCTCCTGGTTCTCCTTTCCCTTCTCAGCACTCTAGAGCCTCTATCCGCCCTCCCCACCCGCTTCACACCAGTTTCCTCCGGGCATCCATCCTTGACCAGTTGCTCACTCAACATCCCATCCTGAAGTCTCATCCACGTCCACAGCTTCTAACACTTCACTTCAGGAAGAGCCCGCTGTGGCCCGTGGGCCCGTGTGACCACCTGCACTGCTCTCATGCTGACTCGCATCTCCCACCCCCTGGTCAATGGCTCCCCGACGGCAGAGGCCTCTCTGGGGCCACCATACGTCCCAGTCACTGACCATGGTGGCGTCGTCGATGACGGAGTAGTTGGCCTGGTGCAGGTAGTGGTGGAGTATATTGCACAGCAAACATGAAGGGTTTTCTTGGAGAAAGCGGGCAACTTTTGTAAGCCTGTTGTATTTACTTCTTAGGGGAAAATGCACACTTTTATTCTGAAACAAAGCAAAAGAACAGGCTGAGAATGATGTAGGAAAGACAGCACAAGTAGAAGATACCCAGCAACCCAGCACTCGGAAGTCTGGACAGTCAGGGTCGCTCTCAGAGCGAACGTCGAGGCCGCCCTGGACGCTGCGGACCCACCTCCAGCGCCTCGGTCATGATGCACCCCATCACAGCGCACACTCTCAGCATCCCCTCCGTGTCCAGCCTGTGCAGCGACGACTTCAGCTGATCGACAGGGACGAGCCACGCACCAACAGCAGGGGTCGCCGTGCTCAGAAGGTTCAGCTGCCTTCAAGTTTATTTTAAAAAATTGTAAAGACGAACGTCAAGCTTGTATTTCAAACAATGTCCCGTTCTACTGTACTTAGTGGCTACTTTGTTTGGGCAGAATTACTTTTCCTTTTGACCACCAGGTACCAGAAAAAAGAACCTACAAGAGCCTATCAGGGGTGAGAAACATGAGAAGTTCGTGGCAGGGCAACACGCGGAAGTGAAAACAGCTCCAGAGAAGAGGACCAGCGTCACACCAGCTAGGACGCACACCGACACGCCTGAGGCAGGAGAGGCGGGGACGGGGTGGCCCTCAGACCGCATGTGCCCGAAAGGTAATCACACACACACACGACAGAGGACCACACACGCTGAAGTGAAGAGACAAGTGACAGGAGCGCACTTCCCAGGCCTCTGACCTGGAGAACGCGTACGCCGGAGACCTCATGTTGGTGGGGGCCGCGAAGCTGAACCAGATCTCCTGGATGGTGAGCTTCATGCTGCAGGAGTCGGGCGGGGGTGGCAGGAGAGGCACGTCTTTCTTCAAGTCATCAGACTCGACTCCTTCATCCTACGTAACACAGGACACCCAGAACTGCTGCTTAGGGATGGGAAGTGTTATTTTTTCCAGGTGAAGAAAGTGCGGGAAAGGGGTCTTGTAACTTGCCAGAAGTTACGCAGCTAGTGAGTGGGGGGAGCGACAGAATTAAGTCCTTCTGCTTCCTATGACACTCCGTTGTCCATCTAACGGAATGCATCAAACTGGCAAATAAAGAGCCATCGTCAGTGTCACTGTGACCCATGTTCAAATAAACAACACTCCGTGAAAGTCCTTAGTAACACTCGCATCTGAAGCTGTCCTGAGAAACAGAAAACCTTCAGAATGCAGGGAGGTAAGGAGCATAGTACCGGAGAACAAACAAAAGTCTCTGCCTCCAGCAGAGACATCTACTGGAGGTCTCTGATTCACTTTCAGGTATCACTGGTCAGAGTGAAGACAAGACCAGCATTTTCCCGCAGAGGGATCAAGGCATGAAGAACGCCCACAGAACAGCTCCGGCCTCACGTTACAACACCATGTGGACTCTGGGCCCCAGGCCCATGCAAGTAGGCAGGCAGGCACCCCACCTAAGCCCGCACCCCTTGTCTGCAATTCTGAAGTCCACAGCACTCCAAAAACCTAACCCTTTTCTGCACATGTGGTATCAAAACCTGATCCGGACTGATGAGAAGCTATTTATCCCACTGGGTATTTTGATTTAAATTACGCTGCAGAAATATTTAAGTATTTCAAGGTGAAGCTGCCTCAGATTCACTGGGAGTCTGGGTAACACATCGTACACACACCATGTTGCCTCTCTTTCAAAAGAAAAGCATCTGAACTCTCAAACACACCTGGCTTGAGGGTTCCAGACCAGGGCTGTGAGCCAGGCACTGGGTGTACGAGGACACAGAAAACAGTCTTGAGAATCAGGAAATGTCACACAGGGAAGAGGGTTAGTAGACAATAAGCAACTAACTGTGACAGCATGGGAAGCGTGGAAGAATGAACTCAACCCGAGTGGACTTCGGTGCTCACGGACCTGGGGAGGGGTATCCGACAGGCCCCCGGATAGGACCCAGGAGCTCAGGGAGGGCTGGTGCTAATGGCAGAGCCCATGGGAAGGAGCAGTGTCATCCACGGGGCTGGCCCAGGAAACGAGACAGAACACAGGAGAACAGCACGGCCACAGACAGAGCCACAAGAGGAAACGGGCCAGGAAAGAACGCCGTGCTAACAACAGTGGGCACATCAGTGGGAGAGCAAGATCGGAGGTGAGGCGGCACCTGAGCTACCTCAGGTGTGCGCAGGTGAGGTGGAGGAGGGAACAAGCAGCCGGGGCTCCTCCGTCCAGGGAGCAGCCACGAACCCTTTAACTTCCTCATTGAAGTGCCTGTCCCCACCCGCCCCCCACAGACCCCACAAGGAAGCTGGGAATAAACTTCTGAACTACACAGCAAATCAAAATGAATGTTTCCAAAGAAATTCCTAGAAACCTGGGGCTCATGGGTGATTTTGCAAATAAACACAGGGTATCCATGACACAGTTCTTAAAGAAAAGGTGGTTTCTTCCACTACAACTGGTCTAACCCTGAAAAGATCAGAAGTGTGAGTGTGTGAGTACATGTGTGTGTTCCAGCACGAGGTGTAGGGGTTCACACCGGGTGGCAGACCCTGCGGTCAGCCTTTCACGTGAGTGGCTGCCCCCACCCTGAGCGACTCAAGAAGAGCAGAGTGCATAAACGCTTCTGTCCCAGACGCGGACACTGGGTGAGGGTGAATGACTTGCCCACAGTCACCCGTCGGTAAGTGGTACAGTGCTTCTGTGACCTGGAATGTTAAATATTCTCACTATTGCTGTTCCTGTATTTATCACTGTAAAATTCTACCATGATAAAAATAATAAATGAGGGGCATCTAGGCTGATCTCTGGGACTCTGACTGGAACTGGCAGATAGTAACAAAAATATTTAGAACTTCCATGAAATACTACCAGGAACAAAACTAATTACTTAAGAAATTAATTCTTCTAAAACCCTTCAAATGACATGAAAACAAATCACGCTTTTCTGAAATCCTATTAACTCACTGACTCAGCAAATATCACTAAGTGCCCGGCATGAACGCAGCATCGCGTTAGGTCCTAGGACAGACGCACACGTGTCTACGACACGGTGCCTGCAAAACTCTGCCCCGGTGGGAGTGAAGTCACCAAAATGCCTTTACGACCATGTAGGCACGGCCCAATCCATAGAAGACAAGCAAACGTACTCCAGAAATTAATTTTGACTTGGTACAGTGCTTCCTATGCTACTTTTCCAAAGTATTATCATCAGACATTCACCAACCTGCT
This sequence comes from Macrotus californicus, assembly GCA_007922815.1. Classification (NCBI taxonomy): domain Eukaryota; kingdom Metazoa; phylum Chordata; class Mammalia; order Chiroptera; family Phyllostomidae; genus Macrotus; species Macrotus californicus. The sequence goes on from VMDR010004898.1 coordinate 43,189, forward strand.
CATCGGAGACAGAGTTTCCATTCAAGTCGGAAGAAGGGCTGGCGCGGTCACAGGGAAGGTTGTCGTCAGAGACGTCCGTGTTGTAGCCGCTGCCGGTTGGGGAGTCGGAGGAGTGATTGGACGTCAGCACGCCGCCCCCTTCGGAGGCGCTCGCCTTGCCCATTGTCCCAAAAGCGTTATACAAGACAGCGCCGGACTGTCTTCCTCCTGTCCAGTGCGAGAATGTCTTTATTAGACACTTGGTATCTTACTCTACCGTAAAGAGGAAAACAAAGATCTCATAAAGGACTCTTCCATCCTCACCAACACTGAACCTCACCTATAAAGGCGACGTAAAACTAGATTGTCAGGTAGACAGTCGCAGGCACGGACAACTACCATTGTGTGCAAGTCTTCTGCACGGGTCAGCCTCCCTACTTTACACGTTAGTCATGTAGAAGAGCACAAACACAGCTGCAGGTCAGTCTCTGACTCGCTGAATAAAGGGTTGTGGTATTTCCATCCTATAGGGCAAAGCTCAGCTAATCGAAGATCCAGTTTCCAAAGACACCAGCTTTCAAAAGCCAGGTGGCTGTGATGCGAGCCACAGATCACTCCGCTCGGGCACTGAGATGTTGCAAGTCTAGATGCTCTACTGGCTTTGAATCACACAATGGAGGGAGCTGGGGTGGGGCACCCACCCTGGTAAATAGTCCCAGGCACCACGCTTTCTGCTTGAATGTGCTGATTCAGGTGACTGAAAGTCACAAGTGTTCCCAACATTGCAGCAGCGCGGGGCCAATCTGCCCCCACTGAAGCAGAATTTAAACAAACAAACAAACAAAAACCTACCTTTTATGGTTAAATTTTCAAGTCCACATTCAAACATTATCCAACCCCACTTTTCTTGGCTGGGACCTATTCGAGTCACGTCCGGCACAGCTTGCTGATCAGTCTCATCCACAAACGTGAACTCATCCAGCTCCTCCAGCGTGAACAGCACTTTGGACTTCTCGAAGGGGATGGCGGTGATGGCACAGGTGCCGACGTCTGTCATCACAAGAGAACAACACCGCCACTTTTAAAGACAGAAGTTTTACGTATTTTTTCAAACAACAAACAATGTAAACTCTGAGCGCAGCAGCTGCATTCACGAGATATCTGAGCAGTCTGTCAAAGAATAAAAACAAACAGATGAACTGACTACCTGCAAAAACAATGCTGCCTAACGTGGCACTGCTCACAGATTGCCAGAACCACAGGGGGGTGAGCCAGGGAAGAATGCTCCGTGTCTAACAAGTTAACTGCCCAAAGGCAGGATGGACTCACTTCTGAAAGGTTGGAGGGTGCTCAAAAAGTCTGAAGTTTAAAAGCTCCTGCATAATTCAGCCTTTCAGAAAACCATTTGTAAATACTTTCTCATTATTTTAGTTACCCAGTCTTAGGGAAAACGTTATTTGCTAAAAAAAATAACAGCTTTTACTTAAAAATCACTTTATGCTAACATATCCCATATAATTCATCACAGAGAGGCTGTAGTCCACCGCTTATAACTACGATATAAAAATTAACATCCTGAGTTTCTGGCACTTTTTTTCTTACTTTTTCAAATTTCCCTGATTACAGCTAATGAATACAGAAAATCACAAAACAAGAATAAGATTAAGAAAACACGTGTAAATCCAACGCCCAGGTGAAGCCCCCTCCTAGCCCTTCAGCGAGCCCTGCCCCTCCCCCATCTCTGGTAGCAGCAGTGACCCTCCTCAGCAGCGCCCCCGAGACAGCATTTCGACAGCTGTAGGACATTCCACTAGGAATATACTCTACTCTGCATTCATGATTAGAAAGGCTTCCCAAGTCATTTTCTTGTAGTTTTCTCATTATTTAATTATTTTACATTTGTCTAATTGCATGGACTTATTCTGAAACGTGGTGTAAGGTGAGGATTTAACTTGCGTTTTATCTCAACTCGTGGTGAGGTAACGCATTCATGAAGCTCCCAGGGTGTGAGAGGGTTCACGGTGAGCCCCTGCGTATACACTTCCCTCTCTATAAGCAACTCCAGTCGTTAGATTGCTGCGTATGCTTTCACAGATGTCTTATGCACACTTATCATTCACATTTTTCCTGTGTTATACATTATCATCTCCTTAAACTTTCTTGGGGAGTCTGATGAGTGTTATGCAGGTCATGCACCTTTCAAACGTATATTCAGGTGCTGGTGCTGGCTCTGGTCTGCCTGGCACCCCGGTGCACAGGGGCCACAGCGCAGAGCGAGGGGGCCTTTCACGCTGACGCCGCTGCTTTCTGCGCCTGCATTGGGACTACTGGACTCGTGAGTCAGAAATAGTTTTGGAACGCTCATGTCCGGTGCTCCAGCCTCAGACACCAGAGCGGGGACGTAGCCTCGAGAAAGCTCAGCAGTTACACAGACGCAGCCACGACAGCCCTCGGGACCTTCTGAGCTGAGGGGACGCAGCGAATGGCTCCAGGGCAATGACCAGTCCGCTCAGGATAGCAGTCCCCTCAAGGACGACTAATCAACCCGTCTTCTTCTGGGTTGAACCTCGGACACTCTGAGGTGGCTCAGGCCTCTGAATAGCACAGGCGCAGGGTGCCGTGGAGAGGCCTCAAGCAGTTGGTGGTATGCCTGGTCCTCCCCCCTCAGCAGGGCCTTCGAGAGGCATGGCCTGGGCTGCCGCTCTGGTTGCTGCTGCGTTTTACAGACTTGCCGTCTGCTGTGGACACTGGGGTTAGCAACTTTCAATGAAGTGGAGTTGACAGAACGACTGCCACCGTGAGGAGGACAACGAGCAGCAGGCACCGTGAAGGGACAGGTGGGTCCCTGACGGGGCCACACCATGCACCTCCCACCAGAGCCTGCCTCCGTTCCACCTCGAACGTCAGTGCGAGCGTGTGCACAGACACTTTCTCTTTCTTACAACACACTACGGTTGTGGCAATATTCAAAGGGAAAGATGTCTCCTTTTGCACAATGTCTGTCGTAGGGTCCTACCTGTTGTATCAAGACCCCTGAGCTGCCCATGAACGCGATGAACGTTCAGCTTGGCGGCGATTTCTTTGCCCTTCTCGGCTCCAGCGTTGGACCTGAGCGACCCAGACGACTGCGGCTGCATTTTGGTGGCGTGGACATACCTATCGAACCGGGACGCTCTGCCGGCGTCTGCGCTGTTGGCGGCCTCCTCCACCACACCTCTGCGTGGAAAAGAAAGGGAGCACCACGCTCATGTCTCGGTAACACGGCTCAGGAGACACCTTTCACTCACGAGCGGTTTGAGACAAACAGCCCGCTGCTCTAACTGGACCAATATCAAAGACAGACCCTTCATTCCGTACTGAGAGACAGCATAAATAAAAACAGTACACGCTTTCAAATACCTACAAGTGAGATTTAAAATTCCAACACCAGTTTTGAGTTTTAACACTGGAATTTTCAGAAATGCACTAAAAAGATGATTAAGGCTTGTCCTTCCATCCAGCAACCAATCGTGGCTTGGGTGAACGAAACCTCCTACCTGTTCATGCGCACTTGCGTGGTGATTCTGTCGAAACACAAAGCGACCAGGGACACGTGGGTCACGCTTCTGCTGGGGGCAGTGCTGGGGGCCTCTTCCACGGAGGCTTGTAGCAAACACAGGTTGACCTGACCCGGAGAGTGGCATGACTGTCAGTGCTGAGCAGCGGGAAATTATCACGCCTCAGCTACACAGAACACGGGGAGCTACTGGAAGGAATGGCACGTGTGCGCCTGGGAGTCACAAAGGCAAAGCTTATGGCCGCAGGCTCTCACGGAGCAATCACGCAGCCTTACTGGATGGATGCGGAATATTGCAGTGCATCACGCCCAATACTCTGCTTAAGTAAGCTTATTTATATCACACTAATTCTCACATTAGCTCTGCAAGGGCATAAAATGCATGTTTCTGATATTCCGCCCCCACTCAGCTTAGTAAATACAAAGGATAAAACCACCAAAATGTCCTCCCCGTTCAGAAAAATGCTTAAACCCTTAACCTGTCACCTTGGGTATGCTGACGTTGGCCTGCAGGCCTTTGATGGTCACGCTGTCCTGCTTCACCGTGAGGCTGGTCTGCGTCTGTCCTTCATGGGTGGTCCCCAGGGCAGGGTGCTCAGGCTTCGTTCCTCTGACGTCTCGTTTGGAAGATAACTAAACACAGTGGGGGGAGGATTATTTCTCCACGATCAGGTCATAATTTCCACCCCAGCCGCCCCAGCAGCCTGCTCCCTCTCCCTGCCCCTTTATGCCCCTCGGGGCCTCTGCCATCAGGTTGATAGATCTGGTCTTAAAGTCCAAACTGTATGAAAGAGACTGGGAGCTTCAGGGTTCAGAGAAGTAACAAAGAGTAAAGTGAAACAGGCCTACAGAGAAACAGAAGAATGGTGATAGTAATAATAATGGGTATTTTTTAGGATCACTAAATTCCACCTATTGTACTTGAGGGCAGTTTCAAGTTTCTCCAAATTGGCTCCTTGTTGGCTGAGAAAATTCTCAAATTTCTTCAGATGTGTACCCCTCCACCCTAATTGCCAATACACTTAGAATAACTGGATTACTAACGACAACCAGCCTCACCCCCACTTTGCCTCGTGTGCCCAGTCTACACAGGACCCAGACCAACATGCGAGCCAAGGGGAGCCTGGCAGGAGAGCAGCAGGATGTGACTACCTCGGCCCAGCAGGAACTGGACATCACGTGCCCGCGAGCAGGGACCCGACTCACCGAGTCAAGTAAACATTCTCGAAAAGCAGTAAGAGACAAGTTTTCTCGTCAGAGAGAAAAACCAAAATACTAACAGCTTTGCTTCCTCGGGCAATGAAAACAAGCCCTGGAGAAGGTGCATTCACTTAGAGCCAAAGCTTCTTGGGAAAGAATTAGAATTAAGCTACTTCCGAAATAAAAGGGAAAATAAAGCTACATTTTAATAAACAGCTGACCACTACTTAACCCACAGTACAGTTCTATATGCCGTCTCTCATGGAACCAATGACATACAAATGCTATTTAGAAATGTCCATGTGTTCCAACTTAAATGACTAATACGTTTTTAACACATTCAATTTTCTCAAGTTTGGATATTAGCTTTAACGAAGAACACTCCATTTGTCACATTTGACTGAAGGAGAGGTCCTTACATTTTCTGAGAAGGTGGTCTTGCTGTTTTGGACAGCTTCCCTGAGGACCTTGGCGTGAAGGTCATCCACAATCGCGGCCGGGTGGCGGGTGCTGGCATGATGAGCCATCGCCTCGATGTATCTGTGGGAGGAGAACAGGAAATGAGAAGCCCGAGTTTACTGATGCGTTCCACTCCGGCTTGTAGGCATGTTAGTTGTCTCCCCAGATAACCCACAGGCTTCCTGCAGGACAGGGAACCTACTGTGTCCCCTCTGTCCCTCCATGAACGAGACAGCAGCAAGAATACCAAACAGAATAATTAGCTACTGGGCATTTGATCACTTTACGCTCACTGGCCCAAAGCAAAAAATGAAAACTGTGCAATATAAGTCTTGTAACACTGCAGTATAATCCCCTGGACTGAAAAGTAACAAAGGACAGCTAAGTGAGACACAGACCTTTTAAAATGTCTCTTCTTTTCCGTTCACTCGAACAGCCACCAACACATCCTTCTTTACGAACACACGTCCCACACACCCCTCACATACCACACACTCATCATTCCATAAAACAACAGTTACAGTTTCAGACAAAATCGATACCTGTCTAAAGCCTCAGCCACCAGGGGCGTCAGAACAACATCCACAGCCCCTCTGACCTCCACGATGGCTGTCGTCCTGGTCTGAGAGACGGGCTGATCCAGGGTCCACTCGTCCATTACCGTGTCGTCATCTGCGCTCTCCGTGGCTCTCCTTTCCAGAGGGGTATACGGTGTCCTGTGCATCCGACAAGCCAAGTGCACATTACAGAGACCGTTGAGAAGAAGCTGGAGCTTCCTTAGGATGAGTGAACGCTTCAACCTACGCTTATTTCAACTGAAAAGTTCATGGAATTGGGCTGGACGTTTCATGTCCCAAACACTTTTCAAAGACAGGACAAATGAGATACTAAAGTACAAACTGATCAAACACAGTTAATACATCAAGTGAGAAAAGATACTGTGATGTATTTACTTGGTAAAGCTTCTCCAACATATGAAAACTACCCCTGTGAGTTCCTGCCAGTCCCTAGCTCATGTGCCCGGGCACAGCCTGTGGAGTGAGCTACAAGAAGTGCCCCGACTGCTGATGAGTGCAGGCCAGCCAGGGGAGCCAAGAGGTGGATTACCTGGGGTAGTTCATTCATAACATAAACTCTTGAGTCAAATACAGGATGGATGCTGTTTAGGATAAACTGCATCCCTCATAATCGTGACAGACAGACTTGACGCTTTAAAAGTATTTATTTTTACTTACTTTGAAGTTGATCCCGAAAGTTGCATTCCTCTGTCTAGCAAAGAATTAGCTGTAAGCCCCTGTTTGATAACCTAGAATAACAGAAAACACCACTTACAGCCTGGAATTTTAGTATTACTCTCTAACTTTATGCTTTATTTGTGAATATCCAGATTACGTCGTTGAGAAAATTCCAACATATATGATATAAACATTTGACAGACAAACTGAGAAAACCCCAGAAAGTGTGCATTTGGCAACTGCATTTTCAGTTTACCCACCAAAGGCAGGGCGGGGCTCCAAGAGCCCAGCAGCGACAGGGGGACCGGACCAGACAACCAAGCCACATGCAGGTGCCCCCCCGACACGCCTCTTAAACTGAGCTCGGAAGCCCATTGTGGGGTCCTTTCCCAGCACAATGGACTTGCAGGCGGGAAACCCCACACAAATATTACACAACACGAAAAGCCGGAGTGTATTTTAGATTCATGGGAGATACAAAAGACAAATAAAGCAGCTGAACAACCACACTGAACCCTTTTAAATGTTAGGCAGCTACTTCGATTTAATGGAGAAAAATAGCTTTCTTACTTCCTATGTTCTATTTTTAAAATGAACTGAAGATGTGAATTCCTTGACTTATATTCTCCAGACATTTGATTACTTAATCGAACCCAAAGGATTTACTGAAAACACTAAAATAATTCAAACCTCTCAGATACTATTCTGTACAAGTACCATTCAATTTCATACCGGAAAATTCATAAGCCAACATTCCACATGGAATCACCAACGAATACATTAAGACACTCTAAATAAGTGCTCACATATTCATAATCAGTTCCATAAGATTTCACATGCTGGGTTGCGGTCTTTAAAATTATAAAAATTCCTCTTCGTAATGTGCAATTCTATGAAAACAGTTTTCTTACTGGCTGCTGTCACTACATGTATCTGACTTATTATAGCTTTCCTACAGAAAGCCGTTCATAGAACACACTGAACAAGTGGCCGGCCGCCAACCACGCTCCCTCATGAGACCCCAACGTCAGGTGGGTAGGACTGGGTTTGCAGAGCAGCAGTTATGGGTTAGGACACCCACTGTTAAAAAGACCATCAACATTTATTGTTAAGACACAGAAAATACTAATTCACAGAGACTTGATCCTATTTTAAGAGTGCCATGTAGATAGGGACTACATTAATTAACATTGTGACAGTTCAAGTCTGTAACTATTTCTCAATCTGTAACTTTGTAATTCCCATCAATGACCCTGAGGCCCACTGCCACACATGAAGCCCAGGCTCCAGAAAGTCTATCTTTCAGACAGGTAGCCAAAATGCCTGAGTATAATTCTGAAAACACCTTCAAAACCTATTTTCCTAAGTAAATATATCAGTGGAAACTGACGATTTAGTTTATACCTTAAAACTTGGAACAGAAAGCTGTTCGCATGATGATGAGCTCTCCTCACTGGTCGGAGTGTCCAGATCGAGGGGACGATGCAGTGAGGACTTGGAGGTCCTTTTGTTGGTTGGATGCTTCACTGACCAGTTCACCACCTGGAACTGAGTAAGGTAAGTCTGGTAGCAGCTCATCACCGGCTGCTGAGACGTGATCTGCTCGCTCTCTACTGCCTTCTCCCCCTCTGTAACATACAGGTGCTCCAGGACGTCATCGTCTCCACCCAACGCAGACACAAAGGAGGCCTGGGAAGGGTGGGTTCTGAAGGGGAGGGTTCGGGGATCCTGAAGGCTCTCTCCATGGCCAAGGAGTGGTCCCTCCACACTGTGGTAAATGGATCCCCGGCTGTAGTCGATCTGCTGGGTCTGCTTCTTCTTCTTTTTTCTCCCTGGGTAAGTTCCAGGGCCTTCATCACTGCTGATGGGCTCAAACTCCTCGGCGGCAGAAAAGTAGGCTTCGCTGTCGGCCACGGACATGCTGGAGTCCATGGACCGGTACTGAGGGAACGAGTTAGAGTCAGCCGATGGCGTGTACGGGAATGAGCCAAAACTTCTCCTCTGCTTCGGTGAGTCCAGCACGTTCTCATCACTGCGGGAGACGTCGCTGCTGAACTGGACTCCCACTGCAGGAGGCTGCTTGTCCCCATAAAACGCGGCCGTAAGGCTCTTGGTGCTGCCCAGTCGGGTGGAGCACACAGAGGCTTGTCGCTTCAGGGGGGACCGCAGTGGGGACTGACCTGCTGACTTCTCCTGAGCATTTGGAGACACGGGGCTATGTCCTGAAATTTCTGCAGGAACACTGAAACAGAAAGCAAAGCTGTTACCCTTTCTGCACAAAAAATTTTCCCCAAGTACAAACAGAAGTACTCATAAAATCCTTTTATGCCCTGACCGGCATAGCTCAGTTGGTTGAGCATCATCCCACAAAGCAAAAGGTTGCCAGTTCAATTCCCAGTCAGGGTACTTGCCCTGGTGGTGGGCCCGGGCCCAGTTGGGGCACATGCAGAAGGCAACAGATCAACATTTCTGTCTCACACTGATGTTTCTGTCCCTCTCTTTCTCCCTCCCTCCCCTCTCTCTAAAAGTAAGTAAATAAAATCTTTAAAACAAAGCCTTTTAGTAATTTGAATCATCTACTTTACAAACAAAGGAAAACCTAAGATTTTAGTATAAAATCACCACACAAAGTAGCAAAACTGCACAATGTGTTCACACCCCATATAGTTTCAAAAAAATTGAGGAAGCTTAAGACAAAACAAAGAAAGACTTAAACCCATCATATAATCTATCCATAATCCATGAAAAGTACCGCATTCCTCAGGGTTTTTTTCCACATCCTTTAAAACCTTGTCCAAGAAAAAGCACTAGGACCTTTCATTAACTGAGAGGACCTGAAGGAGAGGAAAAAAAATCACAGATAGTCCCAACATTCCTGACTTTGGCAACTGGTGCAGAAGCACCATCTACTGATGCAGAACAAGCTGCCCACAGCAAGCACAAGGCCATGTGTCAAGCCTGAGATCTCGGTGAGGCAGCCCAGTAGATGTACGTCAAGGAGGTAACTGGGCTCATGCAGACAAAGGTTTTGGCTGCAGTTTAAAGATGCTGGCTACAGATCAGAACGGAAGCCAAAGAGGTACAGAGACCATCTGGGGAAACAGCACGGAGTGGAGAAAGGGCACGGAACAGGGTCCTGGGGACAGCACCGTGTAAAAGGGCTGCTGTGAGAGGAAGAGAATGAAGAAAGGGAGGGCAAAACGGAGGATGTGGGAACAGGGCCTGAGAAGGAACAGCCCAGGAGGAGGGATGAAAATCTGAAATGCGCCATCATGCCAGGAGGAAAGTGTGTTTCAAGAACGGAGCCGGCCACCGCAGAAAGAAGAGGGTCAAAAATAGCCCCTGGGCCAGGACAAGGCCCAGCACCAACAGTGATTCACACTGAGCGGCCAGATGACCCAAAGTGTTTCTCGTCGCTACGCTTTTCTGTACGTTCCTGGTATCTGGAATAACGTGTATGACCTTTACAACCAGAAAGACAAGAGTAAACGGACACTTACAAACACGCCCAGGAGGAGACAAACACACCCACAGTGGGTGAGTGGGGAGGAAAGTTCTCCCCGCCACCGTCTCAAGCAGTCACAACCCCACTCTGAGCAGGTCCCCGGCTCCATGCACACTGACCTCCCTTGGCCCTCATCTCTCTTCGTGCCGTGCAGGAGCTCCTTCGGCAGCACGTGGTCGTCGGCCCCAGACGAGGGGCTTTCCCTGTCCCCAGCCAGCAGGGGCTGGGCCGCACTGGAGCTGCTGTTGTCGTCTGAGGACGAGGATGAGCTGTGACAGCGCAGCGGGACTTGCAGGCTCAGATGCTGCGTCTTCCGCTCGGCTTCTGTCCCCACGGGCCTGCTCTCCCGTTCTCTCCGCTTCATGCCACTCACGGGACCTACAGCGGCGAGCCAGAGCAGCTGCGTGAGCACGGCCATTCCCACGGCAGTCTGGGCAGACACGGCAACAGAGTTCAACTCCCCGTCTGTGAGCACCCTCACTTTCAAAGGCCACGTGTGCGACTTCCCAAAGTGCCCGCCTAAGCGTGGGTCTAGAGACCAGAGACTGAGTTTTTTCTTCTTCTTTTAACCTTTTATTTGAAAATTTTCAAACTTAACAGAAAACATTCAGGAATAGCACAAAGCCACCACACACCTTTTCTTGGAATTACCTATTTTAAATATTTTGTCCCCTTTACCCTATTTACATATAATATACATAATACTTTTTGAGAGTACTTGGCAGACACTGTGGCCTTTTACCATAGACACCCAAGTGTTTATTTCCAAAGAGTAACACACAACCACTGTCTAGCTGCCGACCTGAGCAACCTGGTGTTTAGACAGCACTGTGAGTTCATCTACTGCTGCTTTCCCTTCCCTCCCCCAGCCCCAAGGCGTCCTTTACGGCACTCTGCACAGGCCCCGGTCTAGGGCTGCACATTACTTATGCGGCTGTCCTGTCCTCTCCAACCTGGAACATGTCCTCAGGCCTGTGACAAGGGCCCTGTGGCATCACATATGGACTCAGCCACACACGTGACTGTATGACTTCAGGCACCCAGTCTCAGTGATGAGCCTCAGTTTATTCTCCGTCAACAGGGATGACATACAATTCACATGGCAGTTTGGGGATTAAATAAGAAAATGCCTGTGAAAGTCTTCAAAAACAAGCATTATTCAAATGTAAGGAAGTACTATTATAAAGAAGTCACTGAGATGAAATTATACTTAGAACTTTCTTTTCTTTACATGTCAAGAAGTTTCAGTGTTTGCTGAGTTTACAAGATAATCTGCTCTTATGAGCAAAACTGCTAAAATCAACCTTAAAACACTGTGAACACATGTCTTACTCCGTGGTAAAATCCATTTAAATAGGAATCTGGCGTACGGGGACATGGGGTCCAGCTCCTTCCACATGGGAAGTCTCCCCAATAAACTCTTCTTAATCAGGTTTTTTCCCTAACCCTGTTTGTCTAGCTGATAAAAGGCAGTGCTAAGTTAATGTTTCTGAATGAACCCAGGAAAAAAGGCTAAATGTTAGTGAGCTATCAAGAACTCCCTACCTTTCACTAAGTGCTGGCAACTAAAATAATGAATGTGCACTTACTTGTCGGGGCCCACCAACCAAGACACCCAAAGGGAAACCCATCTCTGAAGCCTTAGAGAAAAGACACACGACAAACCTATGATACAGCGAATACGCCACGCGCAGTTCACACCAAGCACGGGGATCTGAACACGCCACGCGCGGTTCACACCAAACACGGGGATCTGAACATGCCACACGCAGTTCACACCAAGCACGGGGATCTGAACACGCCATGTGCAGTTCACACCAAGCACGGGGATCTGAACACGCCACACAGTTCACACCAAACATGGGATCTGAACCGTTATCCCACAGACTCCACGGAAAGACCGCAGTCACCTTCCTGACATAGTTCAGTGTTAGAGATGACACTCGTTTGCACAAGTAGTTGATGGCATTGGGCCAATGGTGTGAACATCACTAGTGTTAAGTTTTTTGTTTTCCTTTATTAGAGTAAACTGGTAAAAAAACTATTACTTTGAAGCAAAACTTTTCCAAAGTATATCTCTGGAAGTTGGCTTCTAGAAAAATAATGACATAAAAGGAAATATTTAGCATAAGCTTGGATGAACAGTGGACCTATTTTTGCCTTGTGCTAATCTGAAAAACTCAGGTCTGACCTGACATCAGCTGAATCACCTGCCAAACAAAGGGAGATGGTCACATCCACCTCTGGAGCCGCTCTAAACACCGAGCGGGACAGAGCGGCGCAGGGACACAGGCAACAGAGGATAAGCACGGCGCATTACCCTCCGCAGGTCTGGGGGTCTCCTTGGTGATGATCCACTCTCCAGGCTGCAGCAGAGACTGCCCGTAACACATCTCCGACTCCGAGCTTGTGCTTGAGAACGCAGAGCTGCTGGAAGGGGTCAGCTCTTCCAGTTTGAAGAAATCCAGGCCAGCCGCTGTGCCACCGAAGAACCTGCAGCCACCCAGGCAGCCACACCTGTGCCTACACCTCTTATTCCTCAGGGAGTCCTCGGGCCACAGAAACCACAGCCTGCACAGAACCCCAAGCAAACAAACAAACGAGAAACAATAATGTGGCAAAAACTCAACGAGAAAGGAAAAACTTTTTGGCAGATAATCAGTTATGGGTAAGTTAATTGTTAACACATGTAAAAGACACAGTAAGCAAAAAGGTTTATTTCTACTGGGGTATGTCTTTTTAATCAGTTTGCCATTCTAAAACAACAAACAAACAATAGTCTCATCATGGTAGGTGAGATGGAAATAAATAGGAATAATACTAAAAGAGCTATAGCACACATTAAAAAAAAGAGCTAGGAAGAAACAAATGTAAACATCACTGAAATCTAGTGTAAAAACAACAGTGTAT